>JAODAL010008216.1:0-119457 GCA_025379985.1 Phyllomedusa bahiana | reverse complement strand
AAAGCCCCAAAGTAGAAGGGTGGATAGGCCCCAAAAATACCTTGTAATACCAAAAATTTCAGATACTGTTTTTTGACTTTGGGCACTACAGCTTTTTCATTAGGCCCCTTGCACTTAATTTGTAAATACTGAAATTTTTTTCACCACAGGTGAATTGATAGGGCCAAAAAAATACCTTTTATTACCCGGATACATTTCAGTACTTTTTTTCCTTTGGCGCAGGCCAGTTTTGTTGATAGATCTACTTTGCATTTAAAAATTTAATAAAAGCAATTTTTTGAAACCCACGGGTAATTGATGGGTGCCAAAAATACCTTTTCTTATCCGAATACAGTACATATAAGTTTTTTTTTGCACTTTTGCCCATCCAGTTTTCTTGATAGACCCACCTTTGCGTTATTTTTGAATCCCCAATGTGTGTTACCACAGGGATTTGAAGTTCCAAAAAATACCTTTTTTTACCGAATACTTTACAGATATTTTTTTTTAATTTGGTGCAAAACAGCTTTTTCATTTAGGCACCTTGCATTTAAAATGTGAATACGTAATTTTTTTTGTCCCCAAGGTGATTGATAGGTGCCAAAAAAAAACTTTTATTATCGAAACTTTTTAAATACGTTTTTTTTTGCATTTTTTGCCCAGTCCAGATTTGTTGATGGCCCCACCTTGCATTTAAAATTTAAATCCAGCAATTGTGTAGTTCCCAAGGTGAATTGATAGGAGCCAAAAAATACCTTTTATTATCCGAATACGTTACAAAATCCGTGTTTTTTGATTTTGGTGATACACTTTTTTCATTGAGGCACCTTCACTTAAATTAAATACTGCAATTTTTTAGTCACCACAGGTAAATTTGAAGGTGCCAAAAATACCTTTTATTACCGAAAACATTAAAATACTTTTTTTACTTTTCCCCGCCAGATTTGTTGTAGAGCCACCTTGCATTAAAAGGGGTTGTCCACAAAAAAAAGATTGTCATTCAAATTAAAGACTTCAAAAAAAAAGCACGTTGAATATATTAAATAACAAATCTCCACGATTCCTAGAAAAACCTTTTAGGGGGCTCCAGGGGCTCTGAGGTCCAAGCACGACCGCTTTTCCCTGAAGGCTGTTTTCCCCGGGCATTTAAAACAACGTTCCGTCGGGAGCAGCCACAGTTTTTAAAAAACCCTGTCCTTTTCTCCCCCTCGCTCTGCCTGGGGCACAGCTAGGATTTAGAGCAGGCATACTAGCACCCCCCTTCATCTCCCCTGCTCCCTTTATCGTGTCTCAGCCAAATTTAAATATTCACGCTTTTAACTTTTTTCCTGCCTGTCTCTTTCGCTCGAGTCTGCCTAATTACATTCCCCTCCTTTTACCTAACCACTTCATGCGAATAATGATTCAGGCAGGAAATAGTCAACGTCATGAATGTAATTAAGCAGACACAGAAATGTAGCACCTGAATAACTCCATGCAAAACAACACATAGAGTTTATTTGAATCGCTTCCCCCTGCTCAATTCTCTGTGCTGGGAACCCCTGGCCGGGTAAAGTATGGATGTATGGGGAGAGAAATATGTGCTGTGTACAGGGTGGATACTATTGAAATGGTGAGCAGCAGGGAAAGAGAACTCTGTGATCTGAGATGTTCTCCCTTTCAATGCTGTTACATCGGGAGCGAGCGCAGCAGCATGACGTCACCTAGATGAAGGGAGGGGGAGAGGACTCCAGGAAGCCATGCCCCCGCCCATGATTTCAAAACTAAAAGCTCTTAGGACAGCACCAAGGTAGGATGAAAAACCAGTCGTGAGACAAAAATCCTTTAAAAATTTGAATCCAGCAATTGTGTAGTTACCACAGGTGAATTGATAGGTGCCAAAAAATACCTTTTATTAAACCGAATACATTACAGATACGTGTTTTTTGCACTTTTGCCCATCCAATTTGTTCTATAGAGCCACCTTGCAGTTAAATTTGAATCCAGCAATTGTGTAGTTACCACAGGTTAATTATTAGGTGCCAAAAAATACCTTTTATTATCCGAATACATTACAGATACGTGTTTTTTTAACTTTGGTGCACTACAGCTTTGTTCTTGAGGCAAACCTTGCACTTAAATGTGAATACTGCAATTTTTTAGTCACCACAGGTGAATTGATAGGTGCCAAAAAATACCTTTTTTTTATCCGAATACATTACAGATACGTTTTTTGCACTTTGCCCAGCCGAATTTTTTGATAGAGCCACCTTGCAGTTAAATTTGAATCCAGCAATTGTGTAGTTACCAAAGGGGAATTGATAGGTGCCAAAAAAGACCTATTATAAACCGAAAACATTACAGATACGTGTTTTTTGCACTTTTGCCCATTACAGATTTGTTGATAGACCCACCTTGCAGTTAAATTTGATTCCAGCAATTGTGTATTTTCCAAGGTAAATTTTGATAGGGGCCAAAAAATACCTTTTTTTAAACCGAATACATTACGGATACGTGTTTTTTTAAATTTGGGGCGCAGGCCAGCTTTTTTTGGACTTGATAGATTTTCTTTCAGTTATTTTGGGAAATCCCGGGTAATTTTTTTTTTAAAATTTGAGGGATTTGAGAATAGCTGTGATTTGCCGTCTTTTAAAAAGAGATTTTCCCAAAACTCTTCCTTCCCTTTTCTCAAATTTTTATATTTCTAAACCCTTTGGAGCGAAATTCGGGGTGGAAAAGCGAAGAAAAATGGGGGGGTAGGCCATGTAGGTAGGGGGTCCCGAGAGAAGGTGTCCTTCCAGTGCGGGCGAAAACACCATACCAGGGGAAACACCCAGTTCCCAGGCCATCGGGGCCTGCCCATCGCGGGGTTTCAGGGCCCTTTGAATCCCCGGGAAAACAACACGTCCCCAAAATCGGGCCTTCAGGGGTTAATGAAACCCTTCATCCACCCAGTCTTACCTTTTCGTCCCCCCCCAGCCCACGGCTACAAATGCCCGTAATCAGAAATCACCAGCATCCTTTCCCAAAAAGAACCCACCCCAAATGCCCAACCCTCGGGGTACCCACCACTTTTGGATAATCCATTTTCTAAAGGGACCCTCTTTGATGACAAAATTTGGGGTTTTTGGGGTCAAAAGGGGCCTGTTAAAAGTTCAAAAAGGCCAAAAAAGGATGATTTTTCTTTTGCTCTGACACCCAGTTACGGAGGGGCCATCAAAGGGGGAGAAGGAAGCCGGTCAATCGGAAAAAAATCCCGGGCGGCTGGAACGTTTTTGGGCAGTCCCCTTGTTGAAAGCCCGCAGCCCCTGGAGGGCAGAATGCGGGAAAGGGGACAAAGTCACCTGGGGTGATGATGATGATGAGGGGACTTTTGGGGGACCCCACTTGGCCCTTTTTCAGCAGAAATTTTCCCTTGCGGGCGTTCTCACGGGAGGGAGGGGGAAAGGCATGGGGAAAGTGTCAGTCCCGCTTTTCCGCCTCAAAAAGGGAGAGGGGGGGCCCGCGGGAAGTCCGTGATATGTTTTTCCCCCCAAGCCACGGTAAAGGAAAACCCCCGCTCCTCGCTTATCCCCCGTAAAAAAGGCCCAAGGCCTCTAAAGCCGGGGCCTTTTTGAGCAAGCCTCTGATTCACCCCAGTGTTTCCCTATGCCGCCTTTGCCGTAAACGCAAAAAGTAGAGGAAGAACCTTAGGGGGTTTAAACCACCCCCCAACATGTTTAGCCCACATGCGGGTAAATGAAAGGGGTTTAAAAATGGGGGAAAAACCCCGGGCCAAAAAAAAGGGCAGACCGACCCCAGGGGCCCCCAAAACCACAGTCACACCCTCTGCCCCGCCTCCCCCCCCCCGGGAACCACCAACTTTTTCCTCGGGCTGCCCATGTTTTTCAGAGCCCTGACCCGGGGGGATCGCCCCCCGCATCAGCCTCCACCTTTGCCCGGGTACCACCGGGCCCCCCAGGGGCCCCACCCTACCCCCTTCTCCTTCCCCCAGTTTGATGCCCTGCATGCCGTACGGGGGGGCCAGTGTAGAGCCGGGGGTTTTCCCTGTCTTCCGGGTTTTGGAAGCAGAAGAAACCCCTTTTAAAACCCAAACCTTTCCCAAAAGCCAAAAAACCCGGGAATGTCAGATTGGGGCTTTGGCCTTTGGAAAAATTTTTGCCTTTCCGTTGGGGGACACAGAGGGGTTCCCCCACGTCAGGGGCCCGGGCCTCCCCCCAATCCCAGTGCGACCCAGGAAATTTCTTTGCCAAAAAAAGCCGTCCCTGCCCGGCCACCCAAAGTGTAAATCTAAAATTTCAAGCGCGTTGTCTGCATCTGTGGGGGGAAAAGCCCCTTTCTGACCACCGACAAAGGACAAATAAGCAGGGCCAAAGGCCGCTATATCTCTGTGACAGCTCATGGGTGGGGTGAAGTGGAAAAGTCCCTGGGGGGGACGGTGGCCTTTAGGCTTTGGGGCACGCTCTTCAAAACCGCAGGGGTGGTGCAAAGGGGCTTTTCCCCCCAAGGTCCTCTGGTTTTTCATCCCCCCCCCCCAAAAAACCACCCTTTTGAAATTAAAACTGTCTGGAGACCGTCCACCAAAACCCCGGGAAGGAGCTTTTGGGGCGGGGTCTCCGCAATGAAAACCGGGGAGCGCTGGGGGTGACAAGAACCTTTTCCAGGCAAGGTGGTGTGCGGGTAAACCGGGGAAAAACTGCGGCCGGGGCCCCCAAGATCGGTAGGCAAGGGAGCACATCCCAATTCCCGGCACAAATTTTTAACCTTGTTTGTCCAAAAAATTTTTTAAAAAGCTACCCGGGTCCCCGGAAATTTGGGCCCGCTGTGGAAAAGGGTCCCAAGTCTAATTTTGGGACTTTCCGCCCCTTCGCAACCCCGCTTTGTCCCCTGGGTGCGGGTTTCAGCTAGCTTTTTCCCCCCCCGTTTAACCCCGGGGCTCATTCCCTTTAAGTTGGGAACCAGCTGAAAAATTTCCCCCCTCCCACATGCTTTCCCGCGATTTTGGCAGCAGCGCAATGCCCCTTACGAGTACAAGTGGGCACATGGGGTGGCAAGCAGGGTGGGACCTCGGGGTGTTGAGCCAAAAAAAGGTGGAGGGAGGTAAAAGAGCTTTTGCACCATCCTTTCCATTTTTTAAGAAGCCCCCCAAAATGGTTTATGCGGGGGCAATGCCCTTTCGCCAAAAGAAATTGGTGGTGATCTTTTGTTTTGGAAAAGATCGTTGGAAAACTTGGGAAAAAACAGTTTTTTTTCCGCCAGCCCACCCGGGGGAGGAGAAAGGGCACAGAAACGGGGCACCCGGGGGCCTTTCTTCCGTCCAAAAAAACCACAAGGCCCCCCAGTTTCCAAAAATTTTATCGGTCTTTTATTAAAGGGAGTGTGGGTTTGGGGGCCCGAGCTAGTGCAAAATGGGGCATCAGCCTATTGGGTGCATCATCTAGGCAAGTTTAAAGGGGTGTGTTGAAAAAAAAAAAAATTTTGCCGGAGGCCAAAGGGGGGAGGGGGAAAAGGAGGAGGAGGTATTCTTAGACACCGTGAAAAAACCCACGTCCCCGCCTTGGAAAGAAGGGTTGGGGCGGGAATTTTTAAGGGGGAGGAGGGAAATAGGAAGGTCCGTTTTGCTAGTGCCCCCCCGACCCCGAGGCTTGGGGAAACAAGGCTCCCTTTTCCCTTAAAATGAGTGCTTGGAATTCTTTCCTTTTTTCCCCCAACAGATCCTCCGGGATTAAGGGGCCCTCAAAAAAAACAACAGTTACTGGGGGGGCCACCCCCCTGGGGGCCCCGGTACAAAACCCAAAAATCACCAATTTCCTTCCATCCACCCAAAATAAAAGTAAATGCAGGAAATGGAGACCTTGCCCGATTTTATCAACTGGGGACATCTGTTGTGTCTGCTTCACGTTTCCCCCCAAAATTTCCGGGGAAACCAAAATCGCGATGTTACAGCAATAGGGTGCCCGGGAGGGGTAGCGGCCCGCCCGCAGCAAGGTGGCCAAAAACCTAATGGGTGAACCTTTTGGAAAATCCCTTTTTTTTTTCCCCCCTCACCAAGCATGCAATTTCAGGAAAAACAATCCCAAACACACAGAGATCAGCTTAATTCATGGTGGGACACTAACTGCGTCTCAACACCCGATGTTTTTGGGAAGTGTTTTTGGACCCAATAAACTTCTGGGTATCCAAAAAATTTTGGGCGACTGGGGCCCCATGCTGGCTTTCCCGGGCACCCATAGAGGTGTTTTTCCCCCCAGCAACCAAAACTTTATATCTGAGGGGGGGGACCCCTTCAGCACAGCGGAGGGAGTATTACAGACAAAACCCTCCCGCTTTCCACAGATAAAGTGGATTTCCCTATGGACTTTCAAACAAGATGAATTTAGGGGATGGTTCTTGAAAGATGTTGTGGGGCCCCAAAGGGCCCAGGTCACCGATTTGTTGCCGGGCTACCCTTTACATTCCTCTTCCCAAAAAGAAATGGTCCCCTTGAAAAAAGTTTTTTAAAAAAGATCATTTCTTACTTTCAATTTTAAATTTTCTTTTTTTTAACAGTTCATTTTGTGGTTTTGGGCTGTGGGGACTGTAAAAGACAGCAAGGGTTTCATACAACACCGTATTCCATTTACTCCTTTATTTAAGAAGTTTTCGCATTGTCAATGGTTTTGAGGCATTTTTGCGTAATACAGCTATAATTATGCTCCTTTTTGGAACAAAAAGGGGTTTTTTTAAGGGCATTTCCCCCTCAAAATTTTTTTAACAGTGGCTGAGAAGTCATATTATAAAATTTTTTTTTGGGGTCATGTACCTGTGAGATCGCAATAATCATGGTCCTTTGGAACCCGAAATGTGGTTTTTTAAGTGGCTTTTCTCCCTCACCATTTTTTATATGGCTGAGAAGTCTATTTAAAATTTTTTTTGGGGTCATAAAAACTGTGAATACAGCAATAATCTGGTCCTTTGGAACAGATATGGGGCTTCAAGTGGCATTTCTCCTCACAATTTTTTAACAGTGGCTGGAAGTCATTTTTAAAAAATTTTTTTGGGGTCATGCTGCTTTGAAATGCAGCGTATACGGTCCTTTTAAAAAAAAAAAAATTTTTTGTTTCAAAACAGACATTTGTTTTCAAAATTTTCCCAAAAAGTGCTCAAGGGTCATGCTTTAATTTTTTGGGGCATTTTGCTTTGAAATGCAGCAAAAACTAAGGTCCTTTATAAAAAAAATTGTTTCAAACGACTTTTTGTTCTTAAAAATTGTCAAAGAGGGGGGCCAAAGGGTTTGATGGTGGCAGTCAAAAACAGGAATAGGTAGGACATGTTAATGGACACATATTGCAAAATGACTTTTTTTTTGCAAAATTTTTAAAACATAGTTTATCAACCCCTGTATTGAGACAACCCATTTAAACAAATTAAATAAGAGAAACAAAAACAGGGTGGGATTCCATCCTTTTTTAAAAAATTTGTGTTTGCTAGAATTAAACTACTAAAAAACTTGCTGTAAAAAAAATAGCGGAAAAAAAAAATTCCTTTGAATTGTACAAGGAGGTAAGGAAAACTTGACCAGTGTAGGTTATTCAGGGACAGAGAGGGGGGGACGGACAGAAACAAAAATACAGAGAAAAATTTCCTCCAGCACATTTTAGTAAAATGAGAAAAAAAAAAGCCAAGAAAAAGGGCACCTGGTGGAAACAGGGCGTTAACCACCAGTAAAAACCAATGAAGCTCAATTGGGCCGATCAACGGAAGGGCGCTCTACCCGGCTTGACTTGTACTGAGAAGGCTGAGTTCTCACACTTTTGCTTCCGCACTTGCTTCAGCACGACTGTTTTTTTGTTCTGCTCCCCTCAGGGGATTTTAACCTGGGTTTAAAAATACGGACGCCAGCCGGGCTCTCCCCCCGCACCCACGTAACTCGGCCCTGGGTCATGCTTTTTCAAGGGCAGGTAATCAAGTCCAGTTCAACAAAAAAGTGGTTGAAAGACTCCCTTTTTCCGGCACTTTTTTAAACTGGGGGTCAGACAGGTTTAATGGTCATACTGTGGCCCAACAGGGACAGATAGTCCAGTTCAAAATACAATGGTGGTTGAAAGACCCCTTTTTCCGGGACTTTTAAATTGGGGGGATGCAGGGGTTTGGGGGGTCATGTGGTTTTAGGACGGGAATTCAGCCCGTAATAAAATGATGCTTCAAATAATACTGCCTTCTGGCACTTTTTAAATTTTGGGGGGGGGATGCAGGTTTAAGGGGCATGCTGTGGTACAAAAGGGATGTGAATGGTGTGTGACTTTTTTTTCTGTGGCTTTATAGCCAAGTGTTGTGCCTAAAAATGTAGCAGGTATCCATTTGACTGTTGTGGCTGGTAATTCCAGCTTCTCCAGCCCTGTTTGGGTGTAAGAATGAAGGGGGTTGTTGCACTCTCCATAAAACTTTAATGGTCATCGCTCATAATCGACTGCTCACTATCGAAAAACCTTATCGATGGTGGCCGACTATCGACTATCGCCCGATGTCGATAGCCAACGTAATTGCTCAACACTACTGATCATCCTTTTTCCGCTGAACTGCATTAGATACAATAAAATCTATATGTGGCTGGTATATAAGAATTTTCTATATTGCATAAATTTCAGGCTCCTGAAGTAAGGAATATTTTTCCATTTTGTGTCTCAAGGATTCACTGCACAATAAAATGCATTAGTAAAGACATTTACCAGGTCTGTGTTTCACTTTTATAAGAATTTATGAAAAAAAAATAGATCATTCAATTTTCCAAGTTTTATAGTCTCTGTGCCAACTGCAAGAAGCAGGTAAATTGATTAATTCACCTAGAATCCTGGACAGATCGAAACACACAGTTCCTTTTACCATTCAGACAAGAAGAAAATGTCAGCCCTCGCTTTGCTGAATTGAAAATAAAACCTTTTTCCTAGTAATAATGAAGGAAAGCATGTGATATCATCTAATGCTATGTAATCATGGTCACCTTTAAACATTTAGGGCGACATGTATGAAGATAGGCATGTTGGAGCGCCCGTTTTCGAGCGCTCGAACGTGAAAGCTGCGCCTCATGTATGTTGGCGCCCGAGGTGCGCTCATACATGCGGTGAAAAGTTCCGTGTGCCTCGCCCGTGTGTGAGGCGCAGTGCGGGACTTAGGCGCAGAAGGACTGCGCCTAACATGTATTCCGATTCGAGACAGGCTGGAAAACAGCGAGAAAAAAAATTAAACCATGTTAGGTGAATAGCAAAAAAGAGTTGTCTTTCAAATGAAAAGAATGAATAAAGGGGAAAAATCAAAGCTGTCTAAGAGCGATTAAATGTATGAAAAAGTGGTTTCATTTAAAATCAAAGGAAAAATATAATAAAATCTCTAAAGAAATAAATATCAGCTCTCAGCTCGGTGGGGCATGGAGTATGAATCAAAAAAAATTTTTTTTTTTTAAAGGTGTAAAACATTATTTTAAAAAAGATCTCAAACCTTCTAAAAAAAAACCTAAATAAAAATCACTAAAAAAAAAATCAATAAGGGCGCAGCATCAGGAATTGGGATATTGAAAATTGTCGGGAAATACAGTAATTCAAATTCTGTAAGCACTTCTCATTGGTCGGCATAAACCAGCCAATCAGAATAGGAGCGACAGTGACCCACTTATGGAGTAGTATTGACCAATCAAATGAAAAGGCGGGACAGTTCAAAATACAGTAAAAAAGGCAGAAAAGAGCTGATTGGTTGAGACCAGGCGGCAGATATGAACCCGGCAATTTTCTGTATCGCAATTCCTGATGTAGCGCCGGTGACGACGACTAACGCGTTGTTAGTGATTTGAATTGAAGTATGTTTTTAAAAGGGTTTGACTCATTTTTCAGATAATGTTTTACACCTAATAAAAAACGATTTTTGTAATCATACTCCATGCCTCACGGAGCTAAAGATTTATTTCTTTAGCGAACTTATATATTTTTCCTCTAAATTTTAAATAAATCCACTCCTTTTTCAATACATTTAATCTTTTTTTAGACAACTTTGAATATTTATCTTATTAATGAAAATTTTTTCTAGCCCAATTCTTTTTTATTAGTGTACTGTTGTAACAGTGGACCTAGAGCACATTTTGCCCCATTCCATTATGTTCTCGCTTCACTACGCCTCCTCCGGCTCATTTAGACCAACTTCAACTAGGTCTGCCTGTTGGCACTGTAATGCGCCACACTTTGCCGACCCATGATCATGCATGCCTTGGAGTATTCGAATGTGGTGCGTCCCACCCCAGAACGCCCCTTCATGTTAGGCGCATCCGAAAGTGGCGAAGGTTGCGCCTAACATCGCATCCCTGCGTCCGACGGGATTCGGATCGGTGAGGCGCAGTTTTTGTCAGAAAACAGGCGCAACTCCCGATCATACATGTCGCCCTTAATATCAGGATATGTTCACATGGCGTGTTGGATCCGTTTTTGGATCCGAAAAACGCGTTCAGAAACACTGCGTAAATTGCATCCAAAACGTGTGTTTGGTTGCGTTTTGGCTGTATCAGAAACGCACCCTATAGTTTTAGACAGGGTGTCTGCTGTGTCTTTCGGATCAAGAATTGACATGTCATGTCATTGACATTGACATGTCTTTATTTTTGTTAGCCAAGGATCAATAGTATGGGTGTTACGAAAATAAAGAAATAAAAATGATTTTATTGCATTAATATTTTATTTTCTTTACCCCCATATTATTGATCATTTTATATACACATCGGGACAACTTCTGGAGTCTTATCATTTGATTTCGGCCCCTGTACAGTTTTAAATTTCCCGATTGCATTAGAAAACCCATAAAAGCGTCGCCCCGCTCTCCTATTGGTCCAAATAAAACCCCGCCTCTTTTAACTTAGCCAATCACAAAAAGAGCTCGCTCTGCATTTCTTTTCCCTAAGAACTCTATGAGAAAGTAGCTCGCGCTCTGAATTGGCCCGGCATTAAGGGCCAACCCCGGCTAGCTCAACCAATCAGTTTTTTTCTGCCTTTTTACTGTATTTGAACTGTCCCGCCTTTGAATATGATTGGCAATATTTCTCCATAGGTTATAATGGTTTCCCCCGTCGCTCCTATTCTGATTGGTCAACACTCATCCAAAGGTTAGAATGGCCGCTGTCGCTCCTATTCTATTGGCTGGTTTTATGCCCGACCAAATGGAGAAGAGCTTACAGAATTTTAATTACTGTATTTCCTGGCAATTCTCTATATCCCAATTCCTTATGTTAGCGCCGGTCTCCCCGGGGACAAATGCGTTGTTCGGGATTTTTAATTGATTTATGTTTTAGAAGGCTTCAGCTCTTTTTCAGAGAATATTTTAACACTTAATAAAAATGATTTTTTTTTTAGCATACTCCATGCCGCAGGGCGCTGAGCGCTGAGATTTTTATTGCCCCATCTTCCATTGACTACAATGGGACAAGTAGCTCGCGCTCTGATTGGCGGGGATAGCCAAGCCCCCGCTACTTCCACCACTAAACGCTTTTCTGCAATTTTACTGTATTTTTAACTGTCCCGCCTTTGATTTTGATTGGTTCTAACTTCTCCATAGGTTATAATGGGTCCCGGTCGCTCCTATTCTGATTGGCCAGGATTGCCAATCCCCCGCTAGCTCAACCAATCAGCTCTTTTCTGAATTTTTACTGTGTTTTGAACTGTCCCGCCTTTGATTTTGATTGGTCAATAGTTCTCCATAGCTTTTAATGGGTCCCTGTCGCTCCTATTTGATGGCTGGTTTATGCCGACCAATGAGAATAGCTTACAGAATTTGAATACTGTATGTCCCGGAAATTTCCAAGATCCTAATTCCTGATATTGCACCGTTCTAGATTTTTGGAAAGTGATTTTTTTTAATTTATTTTTTATCTTTGAGGTTTGAGCTCTTTTTCTGAGAATGTTTTACACCTTTATAAAGGCGATTTTTTCGGAATCATATTCCATGCCGCACGGAGCTGAGCGCCGAGATCTTTTGCGATCTTCTATGCTGCCTCTCATGTTCCGTTCTCGCTTCACTTCGCCTCCGCCGAAGCATTTAGACCAGAATCAACTAGGTCTGACTGTCGGAGCTGCCGAGCGCTGCAATGCGCCGCACTTTGCCGACTCGCGATCGTACATGCCTCGGAGTTTTCGAGCGTGCCGTGTCCCGCCCCCGAAAGCCTACACCACGCCAACACCGCGCCCATTGCATGCCCCTTTATGTGAGGCGCAGCTGAAAGTGGCGAACGCTGCGCCTAACATCGCATCCCTGCGTCTGACAGGGGATTCGGGCCGGTGGGGCGCAGGATACGCCAGAAAACAGGTGTAAATCCCGTTCATACATGTCGCCCTAAATGTTTGACTAGAGTGGTAAAAGGATATCCAAGAAAGAACCAAGTCAGTGATGTCAAATGAAGAAAGAATGTGTAAGAGTAGGGAGTAATCAACTGTTCCAAAGGCAGAAGAAAGCTATAGGAGGAGAAACACAAAATAGTAGTGTGAGGCTTTTGTGATCAACAAGTCATTGGCGAATTTAGTTAGGGCAGTTTCATTGGAGTGTCAGGGTTGCATAGAATCAAGAAGTAAGTTAGATGAAAGATGGAAGGACAGCTCAAGATAGTTCGAGGAGTGTTGAAACAAATGGTAGTAGAGAGGTGGGCACTATTTAGCTAAAAATGATCGAGAGATGACTTTTTGAGGATAGGTGTAGGCAATCATAGGCAATTATTCTTTGTGGCAAATGTAATACTAAATACTAAATAACATGTTTATCTTATTTTATTGTAAAGCTAAAGATTCATATAATATAAAATTGCCACCAGATTTTCTACTTAAATATAATTCAGGAAATAACAGCTATGCTGCATTGTGCTGGAAATGTGAGAAATCCTACAATGTGTTTCAGTAGGATGTCACGTTCAAAGTGAAGAAAGATTGCTGGGTATGCGGATCCACTGACTCCTGCGGGCATAGATGGTGTAACTTGCAGAGGTAGCGAAGTCCAGGCCAGGATTACAGGTGCTGGAACAGATAACAGGACACAGCAGATGTAGCCGTGGGCAGGTAGTGCAGTCCCAGGGCAGTAGCAGGCTTTGTACAGCGGCAGATATACAACAGATAGTAGACTGGTGCAGCAGCAGGTATACAGCAGGTAGCGCAAGTAGCGCACAGGTACCACAGGTAACACACAGATAATCAGCAGCGATGCAGCAGCTTTGGGTCAAGCTCTCTGTACGTAGACAACAATGAACTGACCAGGAGAAAAGGCAGGAAGTTCCTTTTATGCAAACAGGTTCACAGGTTAATTGTCAGGTAATTTAGTACTGTCTTTTTAAATACTTGTGCACTGCTGCACACGCGCCCTAGAGAGTGCTCGTGCATGCACAGGAAGCCAGAGCGGATGGGTGTGAGCTGGAGAAGGAACATGGACTGGTAAGTTATACTGAGTTTCAGGGAGAGTGAAGAAATCAGGCGATACCTTTTTCAGGCTAACTGAGTATATTTGATGGTGAGCTTTCGAGAGAACTAGCTCCCTTCTTCAGACATGATGTATAACAAGAAATTGAAAATTCACAGACTTTTTATACACAAAGACATGGACCTTCAAAGAAACTTCGAATTCTTAACAATAACAAAATGCAATATAAGCAGAAAGTTATTTACAACAGGTCAAGCAATAAACTATCTGGAAACTTGTGAGGAGTGACAGAGGGGGTCAGTATTTCTGCGTCTTATCTAGCAGCCATCAGGCCGTGATTTGTGATCATCACAGTTCACACATAGTTTGACATAAAACTAGCATGAATATTTAGCCCATTTTGCAGAAACTGAAATTTTTGCATTAATTTAAATTCCCAATCCTTTCTCTCCCTCTGCGTCTTAAAGTGTCTCATTAAAACCACAATCTTCAGATCTTCAATACAGTGGTCCTCTCTGGAGAAGTGTTGTGCCACTGGAAGATCAGTTCTGCTGTTATTAATAGTGAATTTATGTGAGTTCATGCGCTGGCTGAGTCTCTGCCCTGTTTCCCCCACATAAAGGCCTGTGATGGGACATTGCGCACACATAATCAGATACACCACATTGCTAGACCTGCAGGAAAATGTCCCCCTAATTCTGTGCACCTGTTGGGATTGTGGGACAGGTACACTGTCAGCGGTGTGGATGTGACTGCAGGTCTTGCACCTGTTCTGCAAGCAGGGTGAGGTGCCATTTTCAGTTGGGGCCTTCAGGGCGCTCCGGACAATAATACGCCGCAGGTTTGGTGGTTGCCGAAAGGAAAGGAGAGTGGGGACTGGGAATATGTCTTTGAGTCTATTGTCCTTATGTAGCACAGGTTGAAGTTCCTTGGCAAACTTTCGTAGGATCTCCAGCTGTGGGTTGTACGTTACAGGGAGAGGTTTCAGGGAGAGACAGGACAGGTGAGTATAGTGCAGGGGCATCAGAGAATGCCACAGCAGTGCCAAGGACATGGCATGGCCATGCCGGCGGCTCAGCAAGGCAGCCGCAGTATGGACCGTGACAGTAACCCCCCCTTAAGCCTTCCCCTACCGACAAATACCATACCCTGAAAAGAACCTGGGATAACAACCTCCTCCTTGGTATTCTAAGACCTGTCTTCAGAGGAGATGTCCGACAAGTCCCAGTTAACCTCTTTGACCTGGGGAGCAGACCCACTATATAGTCACCTTGATGGAACTGGAGCAAAGATGATGCAGTGCAGGTATTGTGCCTAAGTTGCTTAAAAATTTTCTGGAGGTTCCCTGTCTGTAAATTCCCTCTCTCCCATAGAGGTGAGGCCCAAGCCAAGGCTTTTTTTGAGAGCAGGCTGATGATGAATGTCACCTTGGCACGGTCAGATGGAAATTGGTGAGCCAGGACCTCAAAGTGGATCGTGCACTGATTGAGGAAGCCGCAACATGTATGGGGACCTTCGAAGTAAAGAGCAGGCAGACCCAGGCGCATGCTAGGACTGGTAATAGTAGAGGGAGGCGGAGCTACAGCAGGTAGTGGAGCAGACGTAGGTACCAGTGCAGACACAACTTCGTCCAGACGGGTGATAATGGTCTGCAACTTGTGGAACAGTTGCTCCAGGTGCACACCATGACGGTTCACTATGGCTATGAAGTCTGGCAAGGTCACTCTGGTGGGATTCATTGTATGGTCAGTTCGTACTGTCATGTTCTAAGGGAAGAGAGAACACCAGATATCCTCTAGGCCCCTGCAAGCGTAGAGGGTGTAACATGCAGAAGTAGCCGAAGTGCAGGACAGGATAACAGATGCTGGTAAGGATGAGAGGACACAGCAGGTATAGCCATAGGCGGGTAGTGCAGTCCCAGGACATTAGCAAGTATGGTACAGCGGAAGGTATAGAACATATATCGGACTGGTGCAGCAGCACGCATACATCAGGTAGCGCAAGTAGAGCACAAGTACCACAGGTAAAGCACAGGTAATCGGCATCAATGCAGCAGCTTGGGGTCAAGCTCTATGTAGGTAGATAACAACAAACTGACCAGAAAAAGGGCAAGAAGTTCCTTTTATGCAAACAGGGTCAGGTTAATTGGCAGGTAATTGAGTACTGTCTCTAAATACTCATGCACTGCCGCGTGTGAGCCCTAGAGGTGCTCATGCAAGCACAGACAGTTAGAGAGGACGGGTGCGAGCCAGAGCAGAAATGTGGAAGTGTAAGTTATACTGAGAGTCGGGGAATGATGTTGGAGCAGAGACAGAAACCAGGACAGGTGAGTATATTGTAGCTCAGGGGCATCAGAGCATGCTGCAGCAGCAGCAGAGACATGGCCATGCCCACAGCTCAGCAAGGGAGCCACGGCATGGACTATGACAGTCCCCCCTCCCTTAAGCCTTCTCCTCTAGGCAAATCTGGTACTCGAAAAAGTACCTGGGATAACTACCTCCTCCTTGGTATTACAAGAACTGTCTATGTGGTGAAGTATGTTTAAGAAACATGTTGTAGAATTTGTTTAGTATTGTTTTATAATTCTTAACTAAAATCCCGATTTTATTCATGTTCAATGCTGCTCCTATTGATATAATTATGAAATAATAGCCCTAAATCTACAGAATGAGTGCCGAGGACATATATAAATTGCGTACAACTATTAGTCACGGTGTGGTGGTCGCACATAGTCATGTCTGGTAGTATTATTTGGTTTTTAGATATTATTGGGATTGATGGACTTGGTTTTGTGTTATTGTTTTTCGTAACTGTATGATGGTAATACATATGTTACATTTGCATCAGGTACAAGTGTATTATTTGGTGACTTTATTATTTAGAGGTATTAGAATACATAGATGAGTGCTTTTGAGCAGGCAAATTTGTCAGCGCTGATTTTAATTTTACATTTTAATACTTAGAAGTTGGCAGTATCTATGCGAAAAAAGTAGACAGGAACATAGGGCGACATATATAAACGGGGCTGCGCCGGAATTCTAGCCTCAAAAAGCTGTAGTATACCAGTTCTATAGATGTATGAACAGGTATACTCCAAACTTTGGTGCGATAAGTGCCTTGGTACCGCGCCAAAGACATTTATTAGCGTACCAAAGTTTTGGGCCGTTCTGGGGGCGTGTTGCACCACATTAGTAGAAGTAGACACATTTATGATTCTTTGATGCCAAAACTTTGGAGCAGAACAGTTAGAACAGCCAGACCAAGTTAAAGGTGGTCTGCCTGAGACAAAGTTTGCCGTATTGGCACTAAACTGCACCTGTATGTATGAACTACAGAAGAACAGGTTCATACATTCTGGCACAGTCTATACTACCTTAAAGTGATTTAGAATTGGTCTATTAATGCCAGAATTCATACATGTCGCCCATAGTTTTTCATCCATAAAATTACATGTTGCATTTCATGTGCTGTGAAGAAGGCTAGATGAACCCAGCTCTACTGTACAAAATGTAACACAGAGGCCTACGCCTCTATTGTTTTAGGACCGTAACAACACCATTGCCATCTTTGTTTATTTTGTAACCTTCTTTTATCAGGGTATTGGTTTAACAGCATAGATCAAGCGTCGTTTAACAGTGGTGTTTGCAGTCATGGTGAACATGGATCAGATATGGAACTACACTGATATCTCAATCACTGCCAAAAAAAAACTGA
Source organism: Phyllomedusa bahiana (assembly GCA_025379985.1). Lineage (NCBI taxonomy): Eukaryota > Metazoa > Chordata > Amphibia > Anura > Hylidae > Phyllomedusa > Phyllomedusa bahiana. The sequence continues at coordinate 102,375 of JAODAL010008216.1, read as the reverse complement.
TCACTGTCATTGTGTTCCCAATCACTACTGTGTGACATAGATGCTCACAAAAGCATACAGAAGAAAAATCAATGTGTTATTGAAATGGGGACAGTTAGTACTGTGAGGGTAACGGGTATGCAAGTGGTCAATCATCTGCGAGAGATGGTGTAGACCATTCCAGGGAGTGGAGTATAAGGAACCCTCTGTAATCAGCAGAGCCCGCTGCAAGGCAAGATGGACTTGGTTACCCCTGATGTGGCCACTTGCAGTGACAGCCAAGGTGCCTGGCATAGAACTGCAGACCAGGTAGATGTGGAGGGTATTAGGCAGGTACATCAGATGACAGTTGTAGCGTAACTGCCAGGTAGTAGACTGGTGTGGTGGCAGCTTCAGCAGCAGGTGACAGCACAGAATGCACAAGACAGCAACACAGAGGTTAGGATCAATGTAGGAACATTACCAAATTGACCCTGAGCATATTCAGAAAGTTCCTTAAGTCCTAGGTGGTTGTTGGCCATTAACCAGGTATTTAAGTACTGGCCCTTTAAATCTCAGAATGCCAGCACGTGCTCACCCTAGGGAGGGTGTGCATGCATGCTGGACACAGACAGGAGACTGGAGCAGAGCAGGAATGTGGAGAGGTGATTAGACACCGCAGGGGGATCCAAGGCAGCAATGCCAACACGAGCACGCCCGCGAGTGGGAACCGCGGCATATATCTTGACCGTATGCTTTTAAACTGTGGTGCTGGACTTCTACGAATCACCAACAAAGTTGTTCTTCATAGTATAATCCCAGAATTGTCCCTTAAAGGCAAGATCACCAAACAGAAACTAATCTATTGTATTCATATGATGAAGGCATAGAAAAAGAGATGCTATTCAGGATTAACAGAAATACAACACAGAGGAGATCAAAGGCCCATTGGTTGGATAGCATCAAGAATTTAATTGGTAATGAGCTATGGAAAACAGTAGAATAATGCGAGAGCTAGCCTACATAGTATTCTATAGACTAAATGGATAAAAGAAGGGGAGAAAACAATAATTTTTAAAATGCTACCTAAGACCAATATGGTATCCATTAGCCCAATTGCCTCACTCACATAAAAGCATTGCAATATCCAAATAAATATATTTTAACAAGATCTGTTGAAAAAATTAGGGTCACTTCCCTTTTGTCTATTAAGTGCACTGAGTCAGAAGAATCACATGGGTTCAATAATGTCAAGACCTAAGTGTGGTCCTTACTCTCCTATACATCTAGTATGTGATTCTGGATTAAACATCAAGCAGATTAACAGCAAAACATTGTTACTGTTTATCTGTTTGAGAATTATCTCTTTAAGACATATAAGCAAAAGTTAAATTTATGTAATACATATACCACCGCACTAAAATAGCCGATTCTATACAAATAGAGCGCCCCAATTTGAGTAACAAGTGTCTACAGGTGCCCGTTGTAACTACGTTAATGTATGACCAGATGTCCACAATTAGCATCAGTCCTATAGCACAAACAAATACCACTTAACACAAAAACAACCATAAAAGCAATAAACCAAAATAGCAGAGATGTCAGCTGGCTTACCAGAAAAGTGGATCACCCGTTCTTCTATTCCACCATTCCACATTAAAGCCGCAATAGTCCTCCATACACTGATAAACTGACTAGTGTGCGCTCCAGCCGGTAGCTGGTAACGTACCCCTGACGAAGGAATATGTCTATTCGTAAACGTGTCGGTAGTTTGATTGCCTGTATAGTTTGTAGTGAGGGTGACGTGACCAGATTTACCAGTCAGTATAGCGAGCGCTACCATCCAGACGCGATGCTAGTAGTATTTATCAGTGTAAGGAGGACTATTGCAGCTTTATTGTGGAATGGTGGAATAGAAGACGGGTGATCCACCTTTCTGGTAAGCCAGCTGTCCTCTCTGCTATTTTTTTATGGTTGTTTTTATGCTAAGTGGTGTTTGATTGTGCTATAGGACTGATGCTAATTGTGGACATCTTGTCATACATTAACGTAGTTTCAACGGACACCTGTAGACACTAGTTACTCAAATTGGAGCTATCTATTTGTATAGAATTGGCTATTTTTAGCGTGGTGGTATATATATTACATGTTTTTATGCTTGTTTTTTACAAAACAATAAGGGTGTGTGTGCAGTTTCACCCTATAACCTGCTGCTTTTATCTTAGGTGCGGAGACTGTATATAGTTTTTTGAAAAGTTAAATTTAAGGAGGGAAACTTGTGGCAATGTTACATTCTGTGATATATTTTGGATCTCATGTTTTTTGTGATTTATAAAACTAGAAATTAACAAATTACTTGTCTTGGGTTTGTGACAAATTAAATCTGTGACTCAGGTCTATAATGGCAAAATAGTGGTAGGGAATGTGAGGAATGTGTTGGGCTAAAATACAAGAATAGAGAAGATCAGTATGTAGGGGACATGATGTGCCCTTTATTCATGCTTGTCTGCTAGAGCATTTTCTTTTGTTAATTAAAAGGCTTTACACTATCATGTGTTCTCTGCTATCATTTATTCTAAATGGAAAGGTGCTAAGTCTATGCTGAATTCCTAAGATTCCTAAGATTACATGAACTCACACAGATTCACTATTAATAACAGTAGAACTGATCTTCCAGTGGCACAACACTTCTCCAGAGAGGACCACTGTATTGAAGATCTGAAGATTGTGGTTTTAATGGGAAACTTTAAGACGCAGAGGGAGAGAAAGGAGTGGGAATTTAAATTAATGCAAAAATTTCAGACTCTGCAAAAGGGGTTAAATATCCATGCTAGTTTTATGTCAAACTATATGTGAACTGTGATGGCCACAAATTACACGTGATGGCTGTGAGATAAGACGGCAGATTTACTGACCCCTCTGTCATGCCTCACAAGTTTCCAGATAGTTAATTGTTTGACCTGTTGTAAATGACTTGTTTGCTTATATTGCATTTTGTTATGTTTAAGAATTCTAAGATCCTTTGAAGGTCCATGTCTTGTGTGTATAAAAAGCCTGTGAATTTTCAATTTCTTGTATATCATCATGTCTGAAGAAGGGAGCTAGTTCTCTCGAAAGCTCACCATCAAATATACTCAGTTAGCCTCTAAAAGGTATCGCCTGATTTCTTCACTCTTCTACTACTTTCTATGGCTAACACGGTACAACATTATACTACTAGCAATTTGGAAGATACCACAATGTACCGCTCAAGAATGGAATTGAAAAACCGGCTTAAGAAACTTGCCCAACTCAACAGCGACATCTTCTTCTTAACAAAATGCAAAAAGGAAAGACTCATCCCAAAAGGCTTCACTCTGCATAACCCAACCCGGCACACCTACAACAGCCGATATGCAGAACAACTATGTATTCGAACATCTGAAAAGCTGCGAAACTACATGCTAAAAATTTCCTATAACAGGAGAAAAACACAGGAGGAGATACAGGCCCTAAAGACATCACTGGAGAATGACACAGAGGAGATGAAGGCCAAACTCCACACATACTACCGGAAACTGCAGGACATGCTTATCAACAACAAGAAGAAAAAGCTCCAGAGACTGAGACAAAAAGGCCCTACTACTACAACCACAAGCACCAGCCCAGCTCAGCAGACCTGTGTGGTGAACCTTTCCTCCTATGAGCCAAATAAGCACGAAATGTCAGCTCTCTCCAAAGGTCTCTCCTTCTGCCCCTCAACACTCACCGACCATGTCAAACTCTGCAATGACATGGAGGAGTTTTTCAGAAAAATGAGATTGAGGGAATACTTCTATGGAAAAGACCTTCCATACAGCAGCGACTCTGAGAGAACAGCCCATAAGGAACCCACCAAAAAATCAACCTGGACCCCACAGCCTGGAACTAATGCAGCACTGGATAAATACATTGACTGTTTCAGAAGCAAGATAAAATCTGAGATCTTGGGGAAAGTAAAGAAACAGGTCCACAACCTAACCCTGCAGGAACAGAAGGCCATCACCTCACTGAAAGAAAATCAGGACGTAATAATAAAACCAGCTGACAAAGGGGGCGCAATAGTCATGATGAACACCTCTGACTATATCCAGGAAGCAAACAGGCAGCTTTCCAACCCTGCCCATTACTCCAAACTTAACAGTGATCCCACAGAGGACTTTATAAAACAGCTAAAGAATATGATCAAGAAGTTTCCAACTCAGGTCCAGAGCCAGGTAGAGGGGCTCATCCCAGCGGATCCCAGGCCGGGCTGCTTCTACATGCTCCCCAAGATCCACAAAGAAGGCAACCCTGGGAGGCCTATCATTTCTGGTATTGGGACTCTGACAGAGAATATCTCAGGTTGGGTGGAAAATCTCCTAAAACCCCTGGTCAGAGATACTCCAAGCTACATCCAGGACACCACGGATCTTCTTAACAAACTCAATGCCCTCGGTCCACTTCCTGAGGGCACCATTTTTGGCAACCATGGATGTAGAATCGTTGTATACAAACATTCCCCACAAGGATGGAGTTGCAGCATGTCGGACACACTGGAGAAACTAAACCTCCAACAAAAACCAATAACACAGCTCATACAGTTCATACTCAGCCACAACTATTTTAAATTTGGAGAGGACCTATATCTACAGCGAATGGGAACTTCAATGGGGTCCAGATGTGCGCCCCAGTATGCAAACCTCTTCATGGCTGAACTGGAAGGAGCGTATCTATCCACATGCACCACCAAACCCATGATGTACCTCCGTTACATCGATGATATCATTGTCATCTGGACTGCGGGCGAGGAGGCCCTAATTCAATTCCATAATGACTTCAATAACTTCCACCCCACCATCAACCTCAAGCTTACCTATTCAGAGAGCAAAATCCACTGTCTCGATACTACAAAACACATCAAAGAACACCGGCTACTCACATCAGTGTACCACAAAACCCACAGACAGAACGGCCTACCTCAGGAATGACAGCTTCCACCCCAAGCACACAAAGCAATCCATTATCTACAGCCAGGCTATACGGTACAATCGTATTTGCTCCAACAAGACGACCTGGACAAACACCTCCTGGATCTGAGGACAAATTTCTCCAATTGGGATACAAACCAAAGTGACGAGACAACCAAATCAGCAAAGCGGCCGCCATCAACAGAGACAGTCTACTTACATATCAAAGACACCCAGAAGGAAGAACGAGTGCCGCTAGTTGTCACCTAGAACCACAACCGGAGATCCTACGAAAGTTTGCCAAGGAACTTCAACCTGTGCTACATAGAGACAATAGACTCAAAGACATATTCCCAGTCCCCCTCTCCTCTCCTTTCGGCAACCACCAAACCTGCGGCGTATTAATTGTCCGGAGCGCCCTGAAGGCCCCCAAATGAAAATGGCACCTCACCCTGCCTGCAAAACAGGTGCAAGACCTGCAGGCACATCCACACTGCTGACAGTGTACCTGTCCCACAGTCCCAGCAGGTGCACAAAATTAGGGGGACATTTTCCTGCAGGTCTAGCAATGTGGTGTATCTGATTATGTGTGCGCAATGTCCGACCACAGGCCTCTATGTGGGGGAAACAGGGCAAAGACTCAGCCAGCGCATGAACTCACACAGATTCACTATTAATAACAGTAGAACTGATCTTCCAGTGGCACAAACACTTCTCCAGAGAGGCCACTGTATTGAAGATCTGAAGATTGTGGTTTTAATGGGAAACTTTAAGACGCAGAGGGAGAGAAAGGAGTGGGAATTTAAATTAATGCAAAAATTTCAGACTCTGCAAAAGGGGTTAAATATCCATGCTAGTTTTATGTCAAACTATATGTGAACTGTGATGGCCACAAATTACACGTGATGGCTGTGAGATAAGACGGCAGATTTACTGACCCCTCTGTCATGCCTCACAAGTTTCCAGATAGTTAATTGTTTGACCTGTTGTAAATGACTTGTTTGCTTATATTGCATTTTGTTATGTTTAAGAATTCTAAGATCCTTTGAAGGTCCATGTCTTGTGTGTATAAAAAGCCTGTGAATTTTCAATTTCTTGTATATCATCATGTCTGAAGAAGGGAGCTAGTTCTCTCGAAAGCTCACCATCAAATATACTCAGTTAGCCTCTAAAAGGTATCGCCTGATTTCTTCACTCTTCTACTACTTTCTATGGCTAACACGGTACAACATTATACTACTAAGATTACAAGATGAGACACAGGAAATACCGAGGATGATGATAATGATAAAATTGAACTATGGGCTTGCAATATACCATTAAGAGTGTTTGTTTTTCTTAGGCTGTTGTATAATACTTTATGATACTGCATGAGGTTTGGATTCTGGCAATGTAAGAAAAACAGCACATATGTTTTGCTGTGAGGAATGGTAAGTCTTCAGAAATTATCTTGTTTTTTGGGGAGATGTTGATGTTGCGCTACATTTTTTCCCCCAGCTACTTAATAGTTTATTCATAGTGCCTGTAAAGGGTGTGTTTGTCTGTTTTTTCAATTTAAGTTTTCCTTAATTTTAAGAAAATCTTAGTTGAAATGAATCGTTCATTGTATTCTATAGACAAAATTCAGCTGAATCATTAAATCAAACAAATCAGTTCACTCATTTTTTATCACCTTTTTTTAGAGATTTTATTTACCAGTAAAACATTAAAAAGCTTTTTGTAACAGCTCATGTTTTATCTTGCATTTAAAGTTTGTTATGCTAAATGCAATTTTACATGCAAAACAGTATAGCAGGAAATGCATTTGTCTACATTTTCTCTCATGAATGTCTGCCAAGTACAGTTTTTTAATTACAAAATATTATATCACTAGAGTTATCCCATTACATTAATGAAAATATTGATTGAAATTAAACAGTGCATTCAAATTGTATAATCCTATTTCCAGATGAGATTAGTCTTTTTATCAGTTTACAACAGTATACATTGATAAAAATGTGGATAACAATATATTATCTAAATTTACATGGTGAAGCAATGTCATGCAAGGTCTTTGGTTTACTAGGATGGTAAATATAATTTGAGCTAAAGTGCAAAAAGAAAAAGTAATATTAAACAAAACATTGCCCTAATCTCTTTAAATTTTACATCTCATTTATCATCACGTTTTAATGCAAAATTGCTCTGAAGAGGTTAAGATACTGTACTCAATGTTTATCTTGTCACAAACTCTTTGTCTCCAGCCTCGGTTTTGTTAATAGAGTAACATAACCTCTATAGCTCTAAAGAAAACCGAAACAAAATTAGAATAGTTCTTTTGTGGTATTTTCTGACAAAAATAACCCAAAGCACCAGTAGTAGATGCATACTGAGTCAAATTATAAAGGTATTACAACAGATATATAAAAAAAATAAATAAATAATGGACAGAATGCATAACTGCATTTTAATGGGTAATGGATCTTGAGTTGTTATATGCAAAACTGGAGATTTTGTGTTTTTGTACCAATTATAAATGCCTTATTTATCTCACAAAAGGGACTACACCCCTCACATTTTTGTAAATATTGTATTGTATACCTTTTCATGGAACAATACTAAAAATATGACACTTTATTATACAAGCTATACATTGACTACTTTACATTGCATCAGTGTAAATTTGTTGAGCCCTTGAAATAACTCAACACACAGCCATCAATGTATAATCCGCTGGCAAAAAAGTGAGCATACCCCAAAGTGAAAATGGACAAATTGTGCCCAATATGACATTTTTCCTCCATGGTGTCATGTGAATAGTTAGTGTTACAAGGTCTCAGGTGTCAATGTGTAGCAGGTGTCTTAAATTTGGTGTTATCGCTTTCACACTCTTTCATACTTGTCACTGGAAGTTCAACATGGTACCTCATGTCAAAGAACTGTCTGACGAGCTGAAAAAAAAATTATAATAAAGATGGCTTAGACTATAAGAAGATTACCAACACCCTGAAACTGAGCTGCAGCAAGGTGGCCAAGACCATAGAGTGGTTTAAAAAGACAGGTTTCACTCAGAACGGATTTTGCCATGATTGACTAAAGTGGAGTGCACGTGCTCAGCTTCATACCATGCAACTTACAGGAGACGTCTCTGAAGAGTTGTTCTCATCTTTAAAGAGTTGTTCTTTTTTCTGAGTTGTCCTCTTTACTTTTTTCTTCTGCATCCGGCCTAGAACGCCATGATGACTAATTCAGGCCACGAGTTTTCACTGTAGAAATAAAAAAAACAAGCATCTTAGACTCATAAATTTTCCAGAACTTTAATAACATGTCATATATCTATTATAACTCTCCAACTATAGCACCCCAAATTGTAATAATGAAAGTAAAAGTGCCCCCAAACGGCTATGGGGCTCCCATTTGTGCACCAAGTTTTAGTCTTGTTTTATATTCCCATACAGGAGGTAGTTAAAGGGGTGTTCTCATCACTGGCTTTCGCAGACTTGAGCTGTTTCTGCCTGGACTGGTGACATCATCATTCTGTGTGAGAAGTGGAAGAAAGAGGATGTCACAGCTCTGCAGACCTCCTGCAGTGTTCAGTTCTCAAGCCTGCAGGGCTGTCACCTCCCTTCTAGGCTGCACAAGCTCCTTGTAACCAGAACACCTGCAATGCTCTGAACAGTTATACATACAGCCTGAACTGAAGAAACAAATGTGAGTAATGCACTCTGCTCCCCCACTGTTATCAGACAGTATAAGACTGTGTTATATGGGGGGGGAGCAGTGTATAAGGCTGTGTTATATGAGGGGAGATTGAATCTAGCAGCTAGAGACTCAGTAATTGCCCAGATCCTTCCCATAGAGCTGGGAGATAAGCATAGAGAAGCTCAGAAAGCCTTTATTATATAGATATAGGGAGTAAGCACAGAGTGCAGGCAGCCAATCACAGCACAGGGGGTATGTCCCGTCCAGAGGGCGTGTCCCAACAGGCTGTATGAAATATCAGTCAGCCAGTCACAGAAAAGGGTGCGTGGTTCGACCTCAGGCTGCAGTTTTAGGTGTAGAACGCACAGATTAACTTATATCTGCTATACTAAATGATTTAGGTAACGTAAACCAATTTCAAATGTGCTTTTTTACTGTCCCCATCATTATAGATATGATCTTTGTAACAAGAAAACCCCTTTAAATCCGCCAAGATAGTATTAAGGAATAACACCCAAATATTTAGAAATATATGGAAACCCCCTTTTAGGTAGACAATCCTCCATTAGTTAGGTATATATTGCACCATTAGGTAGGTAGACTTATAGATACCCTAAAAGCTAGTTATCAATGTCCCTTTTTAAGTACATATAAAGTTATATAGGCTTCACAAATTAGTAGTATAGGTCCTTAGTATGTAGTTATATAGGCCCCCTGTAGGTGGGTATATGTCCCCTGTAGTCAGGTATATGTCTCCTGTAGGGTATTATATGCCCACTGTAGGTAATTATTTGTCTCCTCTAGGTAGCTGTAAGCCCCCTGAAGGTAGCAAACTAGCCCATCTAATTTAATATATGCCCACGGTAGGTAATTATGTGAATCCAGTAATGATTAATTTACCCACTGTAGGTAGTTAAATGAACCCTGTAGGTAATTATTTGCCCCCTGTAGGTAGGTTTATGGCCCACGAAGGTAATTATTTGTCCCCTGTAGGTAGGTTTATGCCCTCTGTAGGTAGGTATATCGTCCCTGTAAGTTATTATATGCCCACTGTAGGTAATTATTTGCTCCCTTTAAGTAGATATATGACCTCTGTAAGTAGGTATATGGCCCCTGTAGGTTATTATATGGTTATTATATGCCAAATTGTCTTCACTAAGTTGTTCCACGTATCCATATTACTCTTATGGAAGGTAATTACGGCTTCTCCTCTCCTGTGTTTGTATAAAAATTAATCTGTTGGAATGTGTATTTCACATTGTGAAGAAGACTGCCCTAACCAAAGTCACTAATGATCTAGTAACTGCTAAAGCCTCATGCCACTACTCTGTGCTCCTCCTCTTGGACCTGTCCTCTGCCTTTGACACTGTCGACCATTCCCTCCTGCTACAAATTCTCTCCTCCCTCGGCATCACGGACTTGGCTCTTTCCTGGATCTCCTCGTACCTCACTGATCGGACTTTCAGCGTCTCTCATTCTTGCTCCACCTCCTCCCCCGGCCACTCTCTGTTGGTGTCCCCCAAGGGTCAGTCCTGGGCCCACTACTTTTCTCTATCTACACCCTTGGCCTCGGTCAGCTCATAGCCTCACATGGCTTTCATTACCACCTGTATGCTGATGATACCCAACTCTACATCTCTGGCCCAGATGTCACTTCTCTACTCTCCCGGATCCCTGACTGTCTGTCCTCCATTTCCTCCTTCTTCTCATCACGTCTCCTAAAACTAAATGTGGAGAAAACAGAACTCATCATCTTTCCACCATCCAACTCTACCCCTGCCCCGATCTCTCTATTACAGTCAACGGCTCTACACTTTCACCGGTCCCACAAGTCCGCTGTCTTGGGGTAATCCTAGACTTTGCTTTATCTTTCAAACCACACATCCAAACCCTCACCTCTGCCTGCCGCCTCCACCTGAAAAACATCTCTCGCATCCGCTCATTCCTCGGCTATGACACTACAAAAATGCTGGTCCATGCCCTTGTCATCTCCCGCCTAGACTACTGCAACATCCTTCTCAGTGGCCTCCCAGCTAGCACCCTCGCTCCCCTCCAATCCATCCTTAACTCTGCTGCCCGTCTTATCCACCTCTCTCCTCGCTACTCCTCTGCCTCTCCCCTCTGCCAATCCCTTCACTGGCTTCCCATTGCCCAGCGAATTCATTTCAAGCTACTAACCATGACCTACAAGGCTCTCCACGACCTCTCCCCTCCATACATCTCTGCCCTAATTTCCAAATATCTCCCCCCCACGCACTCTCCGCTCCTCACAGGACCTTCTCCTCTGCTCTCCCCTTATCAGCTCCTCACACAACCGTCTCCAAGACTTCTCCCGTGCTTCACCCACACTCTGGAACTCACTGCCCCAACACATCAGACTCTCCTCCACTTTCACCAGCTTCAAAAGCAACCTGAAAACCCATTTCTTCAGGCTTGCCTATAACCTTCACTAAACTTGTCACTACTTCCTCCACAGACATGTCTGCCCCTCACCTCCTGTCTCTTCCCCCCTCCTTGTAGATTGTAAGCCCTCAAGGGTAGGGTCCTCTCTCCCTCTGTCGTGCCAATTGCCATTATCCCTTATCACTGTACTTGTTTGACTTATGTAATGTATGTAACCCCCTCGAATGTACAGCGCCCTGGAATCAATGGCGCTTTAAAATAAATAATAATAATAATAATAAAAAGACGTGCTACAGTTCATTAGTCGGTGACATCGGCAACCAGGGCAATGAAATCGTCAGAGATTCATGCTTGATTCATATTGATAAATTTCAAACAATCCTCATTCTCAAGGGAAATCACCACAGTTATCACCCTGACAGCTGTGCTGAATGTGCGTTCCGAGATAACACTGGCTTCTGGGCCAAATAAAACTTCTATGGTGTGCCGAACAAGCTCAGGCCATTCATCCATTTTGGACAACCAGAATTTGAATGGGTCCAGATCAAGTCTTAAAACATTGGTGTTGAGCCGCAGGTAGTCATGGACCATACTTTTAAGGCGGTCTCGGTGTGTCCGTATGCTGCCCTGCCTTACAGGCGTTGGTGAGGTGTTAAAAACAGAGTTAAAAGTGTTAACCAGTGTGCTTCTGCCACACTTCCTGCTGCGGCTACTTGCCATTCCTCTGCTGTCACATTGCTGACGTTGTTCCATCATGACATTAGAATGTGAAGAAGACACAACAAATGTCTCGAGTTGGTCAATGAGCAGTCTCAAATTCCTGCATTCTACTGTCAATTTGTGTGGGTGGATGGAAAGTGCTCACTTTTGATTTGTAACGTGGATCAAGGATGGAGGCCACCCAATAATCACTGTTCATTTTGATTGCCTTGATGCGTGGGTCATGTTGCAGGTAATGTAGCATCCAAGCACATGTGTGAGATGCTGATAGGATCTCCCGAACCTTGAGGTCGAGGGGCACTAACCAGATCTTCCTCCTTTTCTTCCTCCTCCTCCTCCTGAAATCTGTGCCAACCTCTTACCACCGAAGGGTAATCGGTACCGGTGGTGTTCACCCCTGCCTCATCCTCCTCCTCCACTTCCTCATCCTGACTGTCACCAGAGGCCTGGCTAGTGTCATGCCCTCTACTCTGTGAGCTGAACTGCTGTCCTGCACCTGCCCTGGACCTCGAACCACCGCCTAAAGAAGACCGATACAATTGGGAAACAATTGGGCCTTCTACATCCTATGGCGAGTAAGGCTCTGTTTCCACCTCATCCTCCTCCATCACTGCCGGGACCTGCTGCTGCAGAGAGTCTAACACTTGTTCCAGTAAAAATATGACCACAATGGTCATGCTGACAACGAAATCGTACTGACTGACTATTTTGGTTGCATCTTAAAAACTGTCAAGGATGTTGCAGAGATGCTTCACCTGCCTCCACTCTTTATGGCACAACACCCCGAGGTCCGCACCAAAGCTCATCAGGCCATCCGATACTTCACAATGCATAATAGCATTACTCTGCTGCCACAATTGCAGGAGCAAGTGGAGGGTGGAATTCCAGCATGTTGCCACAGCAACAATGAGACAGGAGGCCCAGATGATGCTGCAACACTGCCAGTCATGCCGAAGCAGGGTGTGAACGCCGGAAGTGTGAACTAAGACCTCAAGCGTTCCTCAGCAGACAGTTAAGACCCGGGTAGTGCTTGAGAAATTTCTGCACAACCATGTTCAGGACGTGTGCCAGGCACGGGATGTGCATAAGTTTACCAACCCTAAGGACATCAAGGAGATTTCTCCCATTGTTACACACCACATTGCCTGGCGCCAGGTTCTTAGCACCCAGCCACTGGTTGGTCTGAGTGCGCAGAGCCGTCCACAGCTCTTGGCTTGTGTGTTGACGGTCTCCAAGACACATTAATTTCAGAATGACCTGGCTTCTCTTGGCACGTGATGTTACCCGTCAAGCTTGGGGATCTGGACTCTGCTCCATTCCAGCAGTATGGAAGAGTGTCCACCGAGACCCATCATCCCCAGAGGCACTGTCATCCACCCAACTCAGCCAGTGAACAGTCAGTGAGATGAAATGCCCTTGACCGTGCTTACTAGTCCATGTGTCTGTAGTGAGATCTTTTCTGCAACGTGTCGGGCCAGGGCAGGGACAGCTTTTCTGGCAAAGTAATGCCTAATCGACAACTGATATTGAGGGCGTGCCAGGGCCATGATGTGGCAGAACCCATCAGTATCCACCAGGTGGAAAGGCAACATTTCTAATGCCAACAACCTGGCAATGCCGATATTCAGGCTTTTGGCTTTGGAATGGCTGGGGTGAGTGCGTTTCTTCTGCTCCCACACCTGGTACACAGAAGGTTGGCTGGTGGACTGGCTGCTTTGCAGTATGCAGGTCAGACTGGTGGAAGGGGAAGGTGTAGACTGTGTTGCTGGTGGTGGGAATCGTCCGACAGTGTCTGGGACTGGGGATGGTGCTTGCCGATGCTGCTCTGGCACATTGGCAGCAGAGGACCGCTTGGACGGAGGCAGAAGATGTCATGGTGGTTGGAAGCCCAGGACCTGTGTGACCTTTTTTCTCCAAGTGATTCTTCCACAGCAATTCATGCTTTACATGCATATGCCTGTTCATGCTGGTGTTGTTTAAGTTCTTTAGATTCTTTCCTCGTTTTGGCTCGGGTTCATAAAAAACGTAAAATTTGTGCCAAACTAACCTTTTTCCAAACAGTTCGGCTCAACACTAATCTTTACCTATACTGACAAACCATCAAGCAGTTGACATTGGAGATACCTAAAGCATTTGTTTTAAAAGGGATGCAGTATTATAGCTTTTATGGTGAGTTTCTTAGTTTTAAAACTTTTCACTGCATAATTGCTACAAAACTAACTAGAATATAAATAAGCATGCATTATTTTTAATATTCTTATTTCAAGTTAAAGAACTGGAATAAAAAATACAATATGCCAAAATTCATGTTTAGGGTTAATAAATAAAAAAGGTATGTCTGTAGTGTAACTGATAACTGATGTATACTAAAAACATCTAAATGGTATCTGAAGCTAAAAGCTCAAAATTTGTTAAAAATGTTTGTACATGGAAATGGGAAAGACCATGGGAGACATGTATGAAAACTGGCAAAGACTAAACAGTCGTACTTCTCAGTAGGTTGGTGTAGTATTTGTCAGTATCTATGAAAATGTCTCACAGCACTTTATGAATGTGTCCAGCTGTGAGACAGAAACATGCGCCAAAACATTCACCAAAATTTGTCTCACCAGATTGAAATTGGCATGGACTATTACAACATTTGTGCACCAGATTCTGTCAAGACAAATTCGTAAATGTGTCTAATCTTATCAATGTGGCGCGACATGCCCCCTAAGAATTGTCGTATACAAAGCTGTTGAAGGTGCCAGACATAGGCCATTTTTTTGGCACAAAAAACATGTAACAGTATTTCGGACAAGGGCAACAAAAGTTTTTTTGGAGCAAATCATGACAGAAAACATGCACAGCCCTGTTCATTCATGTCGCCCTTTGTATATGTCAGAGCCATTTTACTAATTACTGCCTCAAAGGATAGTGACAAATGGAATTAAACAAACATGTTACATTACATCTTAATTATACTTTGCCTTCCTGCATGTGAGACCAAATATTTGAAAGTAGAGGATTAAATAAATAATTTAATAATAATTTAAATAATAAAGGAACATGGAGTAAAACTTGCTGCCACTAGGAATATAACTGCAATTTGGCAAATCATCTTCTCCTGCCTAGGGCACACAACTGATAACTTGGCAACACAATCATGTGATCATCAACAATCAAAAAGAATTGTGTATCTTAGTCGCCTTATTTAAAACATACTTTAATTATTGACAAATAAAAATCTATTTATGCATTTTATCTGACAATATTAAAAGTTATGTTTTAAATAAGGCGACAAAGATACAAAGTTCTACTTTGATTTGATATTTTTCTGTAGCTTGGTGTTTCTTATCCTTGACCACCAACCAACAAACATAATATGATTTGAAAAACTATTTAGAATTTATTTAGCAATGTTATTACGTTTGTTTATGTATGGAGAAGTTATTTGGTCACTAAAGGCGACATATATGAACTTCTGTGCCAGAAGTCTGGCATCTTTTCAGCCCGAAAACTAGTGCAGCCCCGTTCGCTATAAATCTAATCAGGCGCACTCCAATATCAGGCGTATTACAGAGCGTCCCCGGCACTTAGTACTGCGCCTGAGATCATGAATATGATCATCCTGGTGCTTTATCTGTCAAATTTATCTCTGCTTCATTTGTAAATGACATTTCTAAGGGGCCCCAATAGAAAAAAACATTTAATAATTCATCCAATCTATGGCTGGTCTTGAAATGTATTCTATTATATTCAGTCAAAATATATGACTGGGCTAGAAATTAGTTTCATTTGGTTGGCTACAAGACTTAATTAGTGGCTAATTGCCAACTAGTTGTTAGAGATGGGCATATTGATTCTAACGAAGTGGAATTCGTTTAGAATTTCAGGAAAACTTCGGTTCTGAACAAAGTCAAAGTTTGGGGTACTTCGGGTGAACGAAGTGTGCTTTTGATTGATAAAATGGCTGCGAGCACATGGCGTTACATGGGGCAAAGCACTCTGGGAGGAAGAAGGGCATAGCCTGCATGACATGTGCAGAGATGAAGCCAATCAGAGACCGGCGGGATTCTGTGACGTCACCGCACTATTTAAGTCTGGGCGCGACGCTGGGAGCTCACACTCCTCTCACTGTACTGATTAGGGAAGGTGCTGCCGCGGCTGATTGTGATGGCTCTCACTGAAGAACTGATTTTTATACAGCGATTTTTGTGGGGTGTCTCAGCTTGTCTCAGAGACTGCATTCTCTTAATGTTCTATTTCAGATTTTTTTGGGGTATTGGATCTGAAGTCCAGTGTGCGTCCACTGCAGCTGCATATACATTTTAATGCTATCTGCTCACAGCACATTGAATATCCAAGGGGGATCTAAGCCAGGTCCTGTTGTATTCATTTAAAGAAACAGCGTTTTTACAATACAAATACCACTTCATTTTTGGCTGCTCAATTCTTTTGCGCAATTTACATCCAGGGGTTAATTAAGCGTTGTTTTTCTGCTGTGGTGACAAAAAATAAACCGTCTTTTTCACCGGCAAAAAATACATTTTTCCTGTAGCATAATTCACAAGCGAAGGTTAATTACAATTTTTTCTCTTGTTGTGTACCGTAGAAAACACTCCATTGTAACACGTTACAAAGCTCGTAGTTTGTGATTGCTCAATTGTTTGGCACAATTTACATCCAGGGGTTTATTAAGCGTTGTTTTTCTGCTGTGGCGACAAAAATAAAACGTCTTTTTCACTGCCAAAAATTACAATTTTCGTGTAGCATAATTCACAAGCGAAGGTTAATTACAATTTTTTCTCTTGTTGTGTAGCGTAGAAAACACGAAATTGTAACACGCTACAGAACTAGTTGTTTGTGGCTGCTCAATTCTTTTGCGCAATTTACATCCAGGGGTTAATTAAGCGCTGTTTTTCTGCTGTGGTGACAAAAATAAACCGTCTTTTTCACCGCCAAAAATTAAAATTTTACTGTAGCATAATTCAAAAGCGAAGGTTAATTACAATTTTTTCTCTTGTTGTGTAACGTAGAAAACACGCCATTGTAACACGCTACAAAGCCCATAGTTTGTGGTGGCTCAATTCTTGGCGCAATTTACATCCAGGGGTTAATTAAGCGTTGTTTTTCTGCTGTGGTGACAAAAATAAACCGTCTTTTTCACCGCCAAAAATTACAATTTTCCTGTAGCATAATTCACAAGCGAAGGTTAATTACCATATTTTCTCTTGTTGTGTAACGTAGAAAACACGCCATTGTAACACACTACAAAGCTTGTAGGTTGTGGTTGCTCAATTGTTTGGCGCAATTTACATCCAGGGGTTAATTAAGCGTTGTTTTTCTGCTGTGGTGACAAAAATAAAACGTCCTTTTGACTGCCAAAAATTACAATTTTCCTGTATCATAATTCACAAGCGAAGGTTAATTACAATCTTTTCTCTTGTTGTGTAGCGTAGAAAACACGCCATTGTAACACGCTACAAAGCTCGTAGTTTGTTGTTGCTCAATTGTTTGGCGCAATTTACATCCAGGGGTTAATTAAGCGTTGTTTTTCTGCTGCGGTGACAAAAATAAACCGTCTTTTTCACCGCCAATTGCCATTGCAGCCAGTCAAGGCTCCACCACCTCTGCAGAAGGGAGCTGTTTCTCTTTGACATCATCTCCCGGTCCAGATGCTCCTGCTCCTCGCTACTCATGGCGCCAGCAGTTGTTCAGCGAGGCGATTGCAAAG
This sequence comes from Phyllomedusa bahiana, assembly GCA_025379985.1. Taxonomy (NCBI): domain Eukaryota; kingdom Metazoa; phylum Chordata; class Amphibia; order Anura; family Hylidae; genus Phyllomedusa; species Phyllomedusa bahiana. The sequence goes on along the minus strand of JAODAL010008216.1, from coordinate 84,930 downwards.
AGACAACAGTATGCGTCCAACTATCCTAAGGTGTAGAAGCTGACCGTACTTCTGTCCAAGTTGTTGGTGCTGCAGTCCCTCCCTTTCCAAATGGTGGACTCTGCACCGTTCAGAGAACTAATGGCTTGTGCCGAGCCGAGATGGAGAGTTCCAAGCCGTAATTTCATTTCAAAAAAGGCAGTACCAGCACTTCATAAATATGTATAAAAGAAGGTGGGCAAGTCATTGAGATTATTGGTTTGTTCCAAGGTGCATGGCAGCGCGGACGTCTGGAGCTGTAACTACGGTCAGGGCTAGTACATGTCCTTTACGGCCCACTGGGTGAATGTGCTTCCGGCCCAGGCACACCAACAACTTGGACAGGAGACGCCGCTTTCTCCTCCACGTTGTCAATCTGCGGCTCCTGCGCCAATGTCCGCCTCCTCCTCCTCCACCACCACCACTATCTCAGCCTCCACAAGTACTGCTCTATCATACCACATGAGTAGGGCACAGCGGTATCACGCAGTTCTACACCTGGCTTGCCTCGGCGAACGAAATCACACAGGGGAGGAACTGCTCCGCGTCATGCAGCAAGAAATCGATGTGTGGCTTTATCCGCGCCAACTGCAAATCGGAACCATGGTGACGGACAATGGGTGGAACATGGTGTCCGTGCTGCACGGAGGAGGGATGGTCCATGCACTTCATCCATTCCTACAAAGCCAGGAACACCCTCCTCGAGTTGCAGCGGCAGAACGGCCTCCCCCAACACACTCTGATATGCGATGTTTCCATCCGTTGGAATTCCAGCCTGCACATGTTGGACCAACTGTATGAACAGAGAAAGGCCATTAACGATTTTTTGATGATCCAGGCGGACAGGAGCACTGTGTAACTTTGATGTCAGCCAGTGGCAGGTCATGCGTGACACCTGCCGTTTGTTGAGGCCATTCGAGGAGGCCACATTATTTGTCAGTCGCCAGGACTACGGGATGAATAACGTCATTCCACTGCTTCATGTCCTGGAACAGATGCTGAAAAATCTGTCTGGGCAGGGGACTGGAGACGTGGTGACTACATCTCGGGGCCACATGAGTCCGGTGGGGACTGAAATGGAGGAGGAGGAGGACATTGGAGCAGAAGCATTGTCTGGTGAAATGAGTGGATTTTCTACCCAGGTGACAAGAGAGGAGGAGCAGGAGCAGCTGGAGGAGGTAGATGGAGATGAGGAAGACGAGGCAGATGACCCGCAAGCACCGTGGTAATATACAGTGGAGATGGAGGCAGGGAGCCCCTCGGAGTCACTTGTGCAGATGGCCGCAGCATGCTGATTTGCCTGGCTAGTGACAGCCGAATAGTCAGCATCCGGCAGAGGGATGACTTCTTGCTCTCCACCCTATTGGACCCTCGTTACTGGCCCAAAATGTGAGCCTTTTTCCCAGCTATTGAGAGGGAGGACAAACTCAAATACTATAGGGAAATCCTCCGTAGTCAGTTGGCCGCTGCCTATGTGCGGCATCGTCCCTCCTCTGACAGGTCCTGAACGGGAGGTTCCTCAGCGCTCACGTTACTACTGCCGCGGCTGCTGGGGGAAGGTGGGGGGGTAGGAGCAGTCCCAGCTCTATCAGCAGCAACCTAAGTCTGGAGTCACTGATGAGCAGTTTCCCTTCACCCGCCTAGTAGGAGGGCAGTCGCCGGGCAGCAGCAGGGACCTGGAGCAGACCTGAACCAATAGGTGGTGGCCTACTGGAAAAGCACTTCTGGCCACACCCAGTTTAAAAGATCCGCTGGATTTACTGGGCAGTCAAACTGGATGTGTGGCCGAAACTTGGGAGTTTGCAGTGGAGAAGCTGTCCTGCCCGGCAGTTAGTGTGGCTCAGAGCGGGGTTTTTCAGTGCGGCGGGGGCCATCTTTACCCCAAGGAGAACCCGTTGTCCACGGGAAATGTGGAACGACTGAACTTTTCAAGATGAATCAGGCGTGGATCGGCCCCCCCGGATTTCCACACACCAATGCCTTAGGCGTCAGGACTACATCAGCATGACGCCCCCACCCAAACTGTAAGAAATGAGTCTGGGTTCAAAACCCCTGCCTCAGCACTATTTGATTGCCCACCCCCCTGATGTCACACATCTGCTGCCAGTTTCCCCATCTGCACCAACCTTTCTTTACCAGGGACTGGTATTGCCAACCCACCTCTACACTCTGTCATTGTGCAACTGTCTGACCTCATGCTGCTGTTGTTGCTGGTGCCATTGAAAATCCACACTGTGTCATTGTGCACCTTCTGACCTCATGCTGCTGCTGCCGTGACCAAACACACTGTGTTCTTTGTGCCACTGTTGACCTCAGGGTGCTGTGTGGCTGCTGCCGTGACCTCCCACACTGTCATTGTGCCACGGGTCTGACTCATGCGCTGCTGTGGCTGCTCCCGTGACCTACACACTCTGTAATTTTGCCACTGTCTGACCTCATGCTCTGTGTGGCTGCTGCCGTAACCTACACACTTTTTCATTGTGCCACTGTCTGACCTCATGCTGCTGCTGCGGTGCTCCCGTGACCTACACACTGTGTCATTGTCCCAATCTCTGACCTAATCCTGTTTTTGCACCTCCGAATGTCATTGTGCCATGTCGGGACCTCATCCCTGCTGCTGTGGCTGCTGCCTTGACCTACACACTTTTGTCATTGTGCCACTGTCTGACCTCATGCTGCTGCTGTGGCTGTTGCCGTGACCTTCACACTGTGTCATTGTCCCACTCTGTGACCTACTCCTGTTTTGCCACCCCCAAGAATGTGATTGTGCCACTGTCTGACCTCATGTTTGCTGTTGTGGCTATGCTGTGACCTACACACTGTGTCATTGTCCCACTGTCTGACCTCATGCTGCTGCTGTGGCTGTGCCGTGACCAAACACACTGTGTCATTGTCCACTCTGTGGCCTACTCCTGTTTTTGCCACCTCCAGAATGTTATTGTGCCACTATCTGACCTCATGCTGCTGCTGTGGCTGCTGCCGTAACCTACACACTGTGTCACTGTGCCACTCTGTGGCCTACCCCTGTTTTTCCCACCTCCAGAATGTCATTGTGCCACTCTCTGACCTCATGTGCTGTGGTTTGCCGCCGTCACCTCCACACTCTGTCACGATGAGCCCTCAGTTGTTTTTTTTCCAGCTGTTGCTCGCATGGACTTTTCAGGCTACATTCACCCATTAAAGTTTTTTGGTCAGTTTTGCCCTCTTAAGTCCCCAGGGAATTTTAGAGTGAAGCGATTTCTAGAGCCGGCGGCAGTATGTGCGTGTCATACTAAAAAACAACATTGTATGAAGACCAAACCAAGCTCCCTCTGATATTTAACCATGGCACATACGTTCTACAGCACCCTGCAGGCTCTGTGCAGCCTGGAAATATCTGTTTTTTAACGTGATTCATCCCGAAGTAATTCGGAACGAAGTTATTTTTTGTCGGGAAATTCGGCGACGTGAACGAACCGAATTTCGGGAAATTCGCCCATCTCTACTAGTTGTCTATGCTATATGCCAATAGGCAACATCTTGTGTGGCCTCTAACATTGGCAAACAGAATAGATAAGAATTTTCAGGTTGTAATTTTCAGATTCAAGGTCAGGCTTACTTCAAGATTATTGCCCATTAATAAGAAGTCTGAGGTAAAGGATAGTGGCTGTCTGGGCAGTTACAGCATAACATTTAATAATGAAAAGTAGTATTACGAATTTTAACTTATCAGTCATAGCTATTTCACATTTTCCTTCATTTTAAATTCTGTATAACAAGCCTATTATCTGTTTAGTAGCTATATGTTAAAACATAATCTTATACTCAATATGTTATGTAAACCAATGTTAATATGTTCCTGATGTAATGTTCCATTATACCATGTGTGATTAAGTCAATACTTTTGTATTTCAAGTAGATGAGGTAATGTCTACTTCTACTTTCAGGGACAAAAATAGCTAATTTAAAGCCTAAATTACTACAACGGTAAGAATCACAGATTAGGGTGATTAATAGTATTTTGCATTACTGGTTGCCTAATCAATTTTAATATTGCTTTCAACATTTCAGCAAATGTATGTAAATGGGATATTTCAAAAAGAGGCTGCCAAGTCAAATATATGTCATAACCTTAAACTCATCTTGCTAACTGTAGAAGTACGTACAAAACAATGTCTCATTTAATTATTTTAACTTATACACTTATGCTGAATAAGTATGTTACCTAAAATGACCACTGCTATGGAACGTTCTTTAGGATTCTTGATATTGATGTTTAATAGAAAAATTGAATCATTGCAGAAAGAAATTCTTCTTTCAAAGTAATTATGGATACTTTCACAGCCTAAGCTTAACAGTGAACCAGCACATTATTAAACATTATTATTACTGTATTTCTATTTTATAAAAAAAAAAATATGAAGCCACCTTTTTAGAATTTTTACACTGAAACGGCTTTAGAAAGTTAATTTAGAATCATTTCGGCTATTTTACATAAAATATAAGTAATATAGTGTTGTAGCCGCCAAAACGGCGTTTAGTTGTTGATCGGGTTTTCAAATTAAAAATCAGTGGAGGTAAAAAAGTTAAAAATTTATTCAATGCAAGCATTGGAAGTCACACAGTAACAGTCAGCAGCCTGTATAACCCATGTGTCTTCTAACCCAGACAAAGGACGATCCCCACCTTTATAGCCCAATCCCTACCCCGTTCTACAAGAATACTTGAGCCAATCGTCTTTACCTAGAAAAAAAACTAAATCTAATTCTATACGTTGATTTAAAGTTATGGGTGTGTTTTCTTACTCAAACAAAGAGCTCCTTCAGTTTGTCCCTAATCATTGGCTCCTTTGGTCAGCCACATGTGCTAGCAATTTATCTTGGAGCCAGGATGTCTCACTGAGGAAGGGTCCCTAATTAACATTCCTTTCCACTGAGATCTATGCATTCTGTTCTTATGGGTGATTACAACAAATTTAAGGGATATATATATATATATATATTATATTATATATATATATATATATTTATATATATATATATTATTATAAAATCGTATAAAAGTATAACAGATACAAATATTACGCTCACAATAGTCTAGATGCAAAAAGCCTAGTGGAAAGAAAATGTTTATTATTGTTATTATTGTTATTATTATTATTATTATTATTATTATTACTATTATCTTAACAGAGAAGTTTTTTTGTTTTTTTCCCATCCCCCATCCCTTCTCAGTAGCAGTGTAGGATATAGAACTGCTCCTCAGTCATCTATTGACTGGGGAGTGTCATTCTTTTGAGACACAGATATTAATTTAATCTTTTTTTTATTTATATTACTTTTTATTTCCAAATAATGGCAATTAGGCTATGTTCACACGGCTTAAAATTGGACGTATTCCCGTCCGGGAATTACGCACCGGAGAAGTGCGCAAATTTCGGCTGGAATACGTCCAAGGTCATTACGGTAATCCACAGTTCTCATAGAGAACTATGGATTACGTCTCTTCTCCCTGCTCGGCAAATCCGCCGGGTGGGGAGATAATTGACATGTGAATTACTAGCGGCGTATATACGCCGCTGGTAATGCAAGTCTATGGGCCGGCGAGGTGCCGCCCCCCCGCAACCGCCCCCGCTCCCATCTCGCCCCAGGCCACACGGCGTAATTGCGGGGCGTAATTACGCCCTGCATTTAAGCCGTGTGAACCTAGCCTTATTGTATGATCTACGATGGTTCCTTGCTTGTTGAAGTATGTTGATAAAAATGGCAAATCATAATTTAGCCACTATATTGGTTTAGGAAATTTAAGAAATATATTGATAGGACTTCCCTTAGCTTTGCATCACTAAATCAACAATGTGATTTTGAGCCATTTTAAAAATCCATAGCAGACATGTAGTAACTTTGATTTCAGTGAAATTAAATAAATGTATTTTAATTGGCAAATTCTGAAACAGAGTACAAGACATCCTTTACTAAAATGCCATGGATTTTGTTTTTCCTTAGGTATTTATATTATAGTTATTGCCATCAATTACACTGGCAATTATATCACCTTTAGCATGGGAATACTACAATGTAGAATAATATCTGTATGTCTGTCTGAAAACATACTTTTCAACGTTAAGGGCTTTATTTGATAAATGCACATTCTTTAATTTCACATATAATAGACCTAAATAATTGAATGAAGAGAATATTTGCAAGCTCAACTAGAGGGAATTTTTTCAATATCTAGAGCCAGTGAACCGATTTAGCTGTGGTTAACTACAGATAGGAAGGTCAAATTAATTTAATTGATTTTTCTGTAACCAAAATATAAAAAAAAACAATGGAGCAGCAGCTACATCTTATCTAGATATTAGAAAGGCCTTTGACAGTATATGTGAAAGATTGATTAACAAGTTACAATGTGTAATATTAGATTTAAGTATGTTATGCTTAGGTGTTGGTTTAAAAATGCTTAGTATAATTACTTTCCAAATTTAGAGCAAACATCTCTTGTACTGTATTAGTATACGAGAGGCACAGACCCCCTCTCTCCCACAGTTCCAAATTCTTCAGTAATTAATTTTGGGGTTATCTAAGAAATCCAAAGGGGGGAACCCTTGTTCAATGGAATACAGACAACTTTAAAATTCAAAAGTACCTCCGATCCTTTAAATTTAAAAGCATTCACTTTATTTCCATCATTTAAAAATCAAGAGGGAGCTAACACTAACGCGTTTCGGGGGCTTGCCCTTTCTCAAAGCTATAGCAAAAAGGCATAACCTCATTTATATGCAATAACATTTCCATCAGGTTTTTTTCCAAACGAAAATTTAAAAGTGATAGAAAAAATATCTAAAAAATTACAAAAAATATAACAAAATGTAAAAACAAATAAGCTAAACAAGCTATATTTATTAATATTAATATAGAAGAAAATCAAATTTTTTGAATTTTAACCAAACGGGGTTCGGGTTTTTAAATTTAAAAAACCAGCTGGGTTCACATCTCAATAGACGGGCTAAGGGTTACCACTCTTGATTGGGTTTAACCGGTTCAACCGAAAAAAGACTGAAATATCTCCAAATTTGGGGCTGAAAATTTCTTGATGCCCTGAGATGTTAACATATTTTTGTTTTTTTTCTAGTAAAATGTTTCAAATTATCCTTTTAAGTGGTCTGCTTTGCAGCCTACAAAATGAGATCGCAACGTACATTTTATAAATAATTTTAAAGCTTCCCCCGGGTTGAATTAATAAAACTATCTATTTTATAAACAATGTCATTTACGTTAAACTCTTTGATACAATCCATAAGCAACAATACGCACGTTACCTCTGCATTTAAAATTCCCTTTAGAAAGCCAACCATAGTTTGGATTTTCTCATAAAAATGGGCGAAAACTCGCACCAAAGGGCTACCTGCCCGGGGACAAATTTTAAATCCTTCCTTCAGAAATTTTCCCCGCAAATGTCTTGAACAAAATGGGCAATTTTTTTGGATTGAAAATGTCTTTTATATTGTACTAATGTGTTGACGAAAAAGGGGTTTAATTTGATGATATATTTTTGTCTTTTCTACTCTGATTTTGAATCAAATCCTCTCTATTTCTGTTTTATATTTTTTTTCCTCAAACAAATCCACTGAGAATAATGTCCCACTTTCAAAAAATTTTTCAGATTTACACTGTTTTTTGAAGATTCATTGTCGAACACAATTCCTGTCATATGAATTCCCCCATGGGGATCGCACGCATGGTATGAACAGGATGATTACTCCTAGCGTGCAGGATAGTGTTACCTGACGTTTCTTTTCTAAAAAGAGAAGTACAAACTTTGTTATCTCTAATGGAAAGATGAATACCCAGAAAATGAATGTTATTATTATTAGTATCATACGTAAATTTCAAATTATGTTGATTTTTATTTATGAAGGAGAAAACGTTTTTGATATCAGATTCCTCACCATTCCATATCAACAACATATCGTCAATAAATCGCCCATAAAATTGAATGTTGTAAAAATAGGGATTGTTAGATGAAAAAATATAGTCTTCTTCCCACCATGCCATATATAAATTTGCAAGTGAGGGGGGAAAAATTTTTCACCCAAGGGGTTTTGGGGCTGTAAAAATTGTACATAAAATAAAAATAATTATACTTAGTAATAGTCCAACCCCAATTAATATATACAACAGTTCGACTCATTTAAATTTTGCGCACAAGGAACCAAATTAAAAGGGAATAATTAAAAAAATTTTTAATATTAAAAACATAAACTATGTTAACATCTCAGGAGCATCAAAACATTTTCAGTCAGTACACCATGGAGATATTTCAAGTTTCTCTTTTTTTCGGCATTGAATGGGTTAAACCCAATCAGAGAGGGGGGTAACCCTTTGCAATCCCATAGAAGTAACCAGCTGATTTTAAATGAAATTCCAGAACACCGTTTGGCTTAAATTATAAAAATGATTTCTAAATTATATTTAAAAATAAATAAGCTTTATTTGTTATTTGTTTTTAAAATGTTGTTATATTTTTTGTAATTTTTTTTTAGATATTTTTATCTAGTAACTATTTGAGACGTTTTTAGAACATGTAGGAATGTTATTGCAAAAAAGAGGTTATGCTTTTTGCATATATGCTGTGAGTAAGGGCAAGTCCCGAAGCGCGTTAGATGTTAGCTACCTGCTATGATTTTTAAATGATAGAAATAAAGTGAATGCTATTTTAATTTAAAAGGATCGGAGGACACTTTTTGAAATATATGATGTGTTGTACTGTAATAGTAAAAACTTGTTATAAAAATTGTCTTATTTTAATAAATGATACATTAAAAGTAAATGACATGTTTAATACCATTGGTGCAAGCATTACATTCTAATGATATAGAAAAGCTAAACTTAACAGATATTGAACCATGATATTAGAGCACAAAATGCAATTCTTTTAGCATCTATTTTTGTTACGAAACATCATATGCAAAAATCTGATATCATGGTCAATTAAATTCTGCTATATTTTTAGAATGCATTTAATCAATCAGTTGCTTTAATTTATTGCATACTATGCATACAGCATTATATGAATTACCTTAAAATGCATAAACAGTTTAAATAAATGTATCTCTTGGATTGATAAAACCAGTAATTCCTTAAACAGATTATATTCTATGTTCAAATACTTAAGTATTTAAAAAGCAAAGCCACTGCAAGATCAACTAGCGGGACCAAACCATGCTTGAAAGAAAGAATGGGGAAAAGGGGGGCTTTTTACAGACGTTCTCTCCATTCACTTCTACAGGAGTTCCAAATAAAGCAAAGTGTGAGCACTTGGTTAAATTCGGGAATTCCCATAGAAGTAAAAAGGGAGGACAGTTGTAAATGCTGCCCTCCTCGTTCTCATACATGGTCAGCTCGTGGCTAGCTGAGTGACAACCTGTACAGTGGGATTTGCATCATGGGAACACCCCTTTTATAGTCGGGATCCACTCAGGTTCTTTATCTAAAAACGTGAGCAAAAGAATCTCTACAACAGTTTTGGAGGCTGCTCCTCACCAAAAAGTATTGTACAAATTATCTGGGACATTACAGGAACACCACTGCAATAACTAGCACAGTCAATATGATATAGTGTCCCTAGGACGCTGCAGTATTTTCAAAAAGCTGATCAATGGTGGATCGCCCCCATCTAAATTTTTCTAATATTGAGACCCATCCAAGGAAGGCTTTATAATCCACATTTAAAACCCCACTGCTGAGCCCGATTTTTATTTTTTGAAGAGCCCCTTTTTTGAAATCTGACACTACAATTAGGCGCTGTAGAACGGGGTTTTCCCCCTGTTTCTGGATATCCGTGCCTCACCGGCCCAAATCCCCCCGTCAGACGCAGGGATGCAAAGTTTGGCGCAGCGTTCGCCACTTCGGATGCGCCTACATAAGGGGCGTGCAATGGCGCGGGGTGGGCGCGGTGGGGCATTCCGGGCGGGGACACGGCACGTTCGAAAAATCCGAGGCATGCGATCGCGGTTTGGCAAAGTGCGGGCATTGCAGCGCTCTCCACCCCACAGGCAGACCTGGTTGATTCGGTTAAAAAGACCCGGGGGAGGAAAGGAACGAGAACGGAACAGAGAGGAAAATAGAAGAAGATCCAAAAGGGAAAACTTGGCTTTTTAGCGCCGTGCAGATGGGGTAGATTAAAAAAAAAAATCGCTTTTATTAGATATAAACATATCAAAAAAAAAAAACTCAAACCTTTTAAAAAAAAAATAAAATTAAAAAAAAAACTTTTCCCAAAAATAGAACGCGCACATCAGGAATTAGGACTTGGAAATTGCCGGGAAATACAGTAATTCAAATTCAGTAAGCTATTCTCATTGGTCGGCAGAAACCAGACAATCAGAATACGAGCGACAGTGACCCATTAAAACCTATGGAGAAGTATGGACCAATCAAATTCAAAGGCGGGACAGTTCAAAATACAGTAAAAATGCAGAAAAGAGCTGATTGGTTGAGCTAGCGGGGGCTTGGCAATCCTGGACAATCAGAAAAGGAGCGAAAGAGACCCATTATAACCTATGTAGAAATATTGACCAATCAAAATCAAAGGCGGGACATTTCAAACTACAGTAAAAATGCAGAAAAGAGCTGATTGGCTGAGCTAGCGGGGGCTTACCTATCCCGGCCAATCAGAGCACGAGCTACTTGTCCCATTGTAGTCAATGGAGAGATGGGGCAATGAAATCTCGGCTCTCAGCGCCGGGCGGCATAGAGTATGATAAAAAAAAATAATTTTTATTAGGTGTAAAATATTATCTGAAAAGAGCTGAAACCTTCTACAAACATACATCAATCAAATCCCTAACAACGCGTTTGTCGCCGAGACCGGCGCTACATAAGGAATTGGGATATAGAGAATTGCCGGGCAATACAGTAATTCAAATTCTTTAAGCTCTTCTCATTGGTCGGCAGAAACTAGCCAATCAGAATAGGAGCGACAGTGAGCTATTATAAGTAGAGATGGGCGAATTGATTCTAACGAAGTGGAATTCGTTTAGAATTTCAGGAAAACTTCGGTTCTGAATGAAGTCGAAGTTTGAGGTACTTCGGGTGAACGAAGTGTGCTTTTGATTGATAAAAATGGCTGTGAGCACATGGCGTTACATGGGGCAAAGAACTCTGGGAGGAAGAAGGGCATAGCCTGCATGACATGTGCAGCGATGAAGCCAATCAGAGACCGGCGGGATTCTATGACGTCACCGCACTATATAAGTCCGAGCGCGACGCTGGGAGCTCACACTCCTCTCACTGTACTGACTAGGGAAGGTGCTGCTGCTGCTGCTTATAATAGCTCTTACTGAAGAACTGATTTTTATACAGCGATTTTTGGGGGGTGTCTCAGCTTGTCTCAGAGACTGCTTCTCTTAACGTTCTATTTATGATTTTGTGGGGTACTGGATCTGAAGTCCAGTGTGTGTCCAGTGAAGCTGCATATACATTTTAATGCTATCTGCTCAAAGCACATTGAATATCCAAGAGTGATCTAAGCCTGTTCCTGTTGTATTCATTTAAAGAAACAGCGTTTTTACAATACAAATACCACCTCATTTTTGGCTGCTCAATTCTTTTGCGCAATTTACATCCAGGGGTTAATTAAGCGTTGTCCTGCTGTTGTGGTGACTAAAAGAAACCATCTTTTTCACCGCCCAAAAATAAATTTTTCCTGTAGCATAATTCACAAGCGAAGGATAATTACAATTTTTTCACTTGTTGTGTAGCGTAAAAAACACGCCATTATAACACGCTACAAAGCTTGTATTTTGTTTTTGCTCTATTGTTTGTCGCAATTTAAATCCAGGGGTTAATTAAGCGTTGTTTTCCTGCTTTGGTGACTAAAATAAACAGTCTTTCACCAACAAAAAATAAATTTTTCCTGTAGCATAATTCACAAGCGAAGGTTAATTAAATTTTTCTCTTGTTGTGTAGCGTTAAAAAACACGCCATTATAACATGCTATCAAGCTTGTAGTTTGTGGTTGCTCAATTTTTGCCGCAATTTAAATCCAGGGGTTAATTAAGCATTGTTTTTTCTGCTGTGGTGACTAAAATAAACAGTCTTTCACCACCAAAAAATAAATTTTTCCTGTAGCCTAATTCACAAGCGAAGGTTAATTACAATTTATTCTCTTGTTGTGTAGCGTAGAAAACACGCCATTGTAACACGCTACAAAGCTTGTAGTTTGTGGTTGCTCAATTGTTTGCCGCAATTTAAATCCAGGGGTTAATTAAGCATTGTTTTTCTGCTGTGGTGACTAAAATAAACTGTCTTTCACCACCGAAAAATAAATTTTTCCTGTAGCATAATTCACAAGCGAAGGTTAACTACAATTTTTTCACTTGTTGTGTAGCGTAAAAAACACGCCATTGTAACACGCTACAAAGCTTGTAGTTTGTGGTTGCTCAATTGTTTGGCTCAATTTACATCCAGGGGTTAATTAAGTGTTGTTTTTCTGCTGTGGTGACTAAAATAAACCGTCTTTTACCGCCAAAAAATACATTTTTCCTGTAGCCTAATTCATAAGCGAAGGTTAATTACAATTCTTTCCCTTGTTGTGTAGCATAAAAAACACACCATTGTAACATGCTACAAAGCTCGTAGTTTGTGGTTGCTCAATTCTTTTGCGCAATTTACATCCAGGGGTTAATTAAGCGTTGTTTTTCTGCTGTGGTGACTAAAATAAACCATCTTTTTTACCGCAAAAAAATACATTTTTCCTGTAGCCTAATTCACAAGCGAAGGTTAATTACAATTTTTTCGCTTGTTGTGTAGCGTAAAAAACACGCCATTGTAACACGCTACAAAGCTCGTAGTTTGTGGTTGCTCAATTGTTTGGCGCAATTTACATCCAGGGGTTAATTAAGCGTTGTTCTGCAGTTGTACTCAGTATAAGAAACTTTGTTTTTCACTGCCACAGAATAAATTCTGTAGCATAATTCATATCAGAAGATTATTTATGCCTGTTTGTTCTTCTATATTCAGTAATATACACAGAGTTTTTTAAGGCACATAAAAGTCAATTTTTCCTGCATTTGTGGAGCGCAATTTATACCCAAGGGTTACCAAGCTTTTTAGTGGGTTCATTTGGAGTCAAAACAGGGTGTGTATTTATCTATACAGATTATCTTCATCAAACAGTGTCTGTACATTTTAAAACCCAAACAGTATGTCAGGCAGAGAGGTGGCAGGCTCTTCACCTGCGAGTGGCCAGAGGAAACAAACATTTTGGAGCAGGCCAGGTCGCAGCACAGCAAGGGGACATTGCAGCAGGGGTCACTCGGTGAGGCCACAACTGCCGCTGTTTATCTAGGGGGCCGTGTGTGACTAGCAACCAAGGGTTCTTGATTGGTTTACTAGGTCATCCACTTCCCCCCAGATGACAATCTGACAACCCCAGCAGAGTCGGTGGGAAACGTCGACACAACCCTTAGTTGGCATGGCCGGGAGCGGGTCAGGGCCCTCACCCGTCCTAAAACCCGCCTCTGTCCCCATCCGGTTCCTCAGCCGAGATTACTATGTGGTCTGGGCTCTCAGAGCCTCTATTTAGCGAGGATGTTCAATTTGAGGGGGCAGTCAGCAGCTATTGGCAGGGGAAGAAATGGGGCCATATCCCTTGCTTCTTGCAGTAGGCGGAAAAGGGTATAGATGTTGAGAGTGGATGGGAGGTCTTTGTTATGAGGGGTCAGCCTCTGCATCCCAAGCCGGTGATGAGGACAGCAGTGAGATGAAACACAAATAGATGATGATGTAGCCGACCGCCTTGGGAGCGGGTGAGGCAAGGGCTTCATTCATCGTCAGGAGAAGAGGGCGTCAGCTTGCGCGTCAGGCAGCGGCGCAGCCAGCAAGTGGGTTGTGTGGCCGTGAGTCAGCAGGGTAGCAGCGTGTGAGGTCGGAGCAAAGTGGGCCACGGGGTAAAAAACCCGCTTTGCGGGGTCCAAGAAAGTAGCGGCACGGGGGGATTCAGCAAAGGGCCCGCGGCGGTAGTAGTCATCAGGGCGGAGATTGGCGGTAAAATCCGATACTCGGCGGTTGTGGCAGGCTTTTGCTAAGACACCGGAGGAGCCGAATATGGGTATATGTAGAATCTGTGGGAGAAAGTGAAGCGTGGCCAGGGAGCTAACGTTGGCACCACGGCCCTGCGCAAACACATGCAGCGTCACCATCCGGTGGCCCGGGAGAAACGTGGCTCAGATGTGGTGGTCATCCTGCCCCCGCAGCAACGCAGCGCAGCGGCCCGTGGCACACATGCAAATTTCAGTCAGTCAAAGGGTCCACCACCTCTGCAGAAGGGAGCTGGGTTTCTCTTTGACATCATCTCCCGGTCCAGATGCTCCTGCTCCTCGCTAAATCATGGCGCCAGCAGTCGTTCAGCGAGGCGATTGCAAGAGACAACAGTTATGCGTCCAACCATCCCAAGGTGCAGCAGCTTGACGTGCTCCTGGCCAAGTTGTTGGTACTGCGTCCCTCCCTTTCCAAAATGGTGGACTCTGCACCGTTCAGAGAACTAATGGCTTGTGCCGGAGCCGAGGAAAGGGGCAGTTCCCAAACTGTAATTTATTTTCCAAAAAGGGCAAATACCAGCACTTCATAAATATGTAGAACAGAAGGTGGGCCAGTCCTTGAGCTTATCGGTTTGTTCCAAGGTGCACGAGCTGTAACTACGGTCAGGGCCAGTACATGTCCTTTACGGCCCACTGGGTGAATGTGCTTCCGGCCCGGCACACCAAACTTGGGGCAGGAGACGCCGCTTTTCTCCACGTTGTCAAACTGCAGCTCCTGTGCCATGTCCGCCTCCTCCTCCTCACAACCACCACCATCTCAGCCTCCACAAGTACTGCTCCATTTTACCACATGTGAAGGGCACAGCGGTGTCACGCAGTTCTACACCTGGCTTGCCTTGGCGAACGAAGTCACACAGGGGTGGAACTGCTCCGAAAAATGCAGCAAGAAATCGATGTGTGGCTTTCTCCGCGCCAACTGCAAATCAGAACCATGGTGACGGACAATGGGAGTAAGATGGAGTCCGCGCTGCACCGAGGAGGGATGGTCCGTGCGCCCTGCATGGCGCAAGTGTTCAATCTGGTTGTGAAAAGGTTCCTGAAGTCTTCCACCCATCTTCAGAAAAATTCTGAAAAATGGCCAGGAAACTGTGAATGCACTTCATCCATTTCCCACAAAAAAAAAGCCAGGAACACCCTCTCGAGTTTTCGCGGCCCGAACGGGCCTCCCCCAACACACTCTGATTTGCGATGTTTCCACCCGTTGGAATTCAGCCTGCCACATGTTGGACCGACTGTATGAACAGAGAAAGGCCATTAACGATTTTTTGATGATCCAGGCGGACAGGAGTACTCCCCTATGTAACTTTGATGTTAGCCAGTGGCAGCTCCTGCTTGACACCTGCCGTTTGTTGAGGCCATTCGAGGAGGCCACGTTATTTTTCAGTCGCCAGGACTACGGGATGAATAACGTCATTCCACGGCTTCATGTCCTGGAACAGATGCTGAATAATCTGTCTGGGCAGGGGACATATGGCGAGTACATCTCGTGGCCACATGAGTCTGGTGGGGACTGAAATGGAGGAGGAGGTGGAGGAGGACATTGGAGCAGAAGCATTGTTGGTTTAATGAGTGGATTTTCTACCCCGGTGACAAGGAGGAGGGGCAGGAGCAGCTGGAGGAGGTAGATGGAGATGAGGAAGCTGAGGCAGATGACCCGCAAGCACCGTGGCAGTATACAGTGGAGATGGAGACAGGGAGCCCCTCGGAGTCACTTGTGCAGATGGCCTGCAGCATTCTGATTTGCCTGGCTAGTGACAGCTGAATAGTCAGCATCCGGCAGAGGGATGACTTCTGGCTCCCCATCCTATTGGATCTGCTACGGCCCCAAATGGGAGTTTTTTTCAGCTATTGGGGGGAGGAAAAACTAATATTAAAGGGAAACCCTCCGTAGCAGTTGGCCGCTGCCTAGTGGGATCGTCCCCCCCTTGACGGTCTAAAGGGGGGTTCTCAGCGCTCAGTACTACTGCCGCGGGGTGTGGAGGGAGGGGGGGGGTCGGAGCAGTACCAGCTCCCTTTAGCGCAACCTAAGTCTGGAGTCCCCCCGGGTGAGCGTTCCTTCACCCGCCTAGGAGGGGGGGTCCCAGCGCAGCGCAGCGGACCTGGGGCAGACCCCGAACCCAAAAGGGGTGGCCTACTTGGACGCACTCTGCCAAAACCCCGTTAGAAGATCCCTGGGTATGGGGAGCCCAAACTGGAGTGTGGCCACAATTTCCGAGTTGCAGTGGGAAGCTGTCCTGGCCCCGGCGTGTGTGGCATCAGGTGGGTGTTCAGTGCGGCGGGGGCAATCGTTACCCCAAGGAGAACCCGCTTGTCCACAGGAAATGTGGAACGACTGACCTTTGTCAAGATGAATCAAGTGTGGATCGGCCAGGATTTCCACACACCAATGCCTTAGGCGTCAGACTACATCAGCCATGATGCCTCACCCAAACTGTGAGAAATGAGTCTGGGTTCAAACTACCTGCCTCAGCCACTATTCTGATGTCACCACCCGCCTGATGCCACACATCTGCTGCCAGTTTCTCCATCTGCCACCAACCATCTCTACCAGGGATTGGTATTGCCACCCAGCTCCACACTCTGTCATTGTGCCACTGTCTGACCTCATGCTGCTGCTGTGGCTGCTGCCATGACCTCCACACTGTATCATTGTGCCACTCTCTGACCTCATGCTGTTGCTCCTGCCGCCGTCACCTCCACTATCTGTCATTGTGCCACTCTGTGGCCTACTCCTGTTTTTTCCACCTCCAGAATGTGATTGTGTCCCTGTCTGACCTCATGCTGCTGCTGTGGCTGCTGCCGTGACCTAGACACTCTGTCATTGTGCCACTCTGTGGCCTACTACTGTTTTTCCACCTCCAGAATATCATTGTGCCACTGTGTGACCTCATGCTGCTGCTGCCGTGAGCTACACACTGTGTCATTGTGCCACTGTCTGACCTCATGCTACTGCTGTGGCTGCTGCCGTGACCTACACACTGTGTCATTGTGCCACTCTGTGGCCTACTCCTGTTTTTGCCACCTCTAGAATGTCATTGTGCCACTATCTGACCTCATGCTGCTGCTGCTGTTGATGCCGTCGACTCCACACTGTGTCATCGTGCCACTCTTTGGCCTACTCCTGTTTTTGCTACCTCCAGAATGTCATTGTGCCACTCTCTGACCTCATGCTGCTGTGGCTGCCGCCGTCACCTCCACGCTCTGTCACTGATGTTGCCACCTGAGCCCTCAGTTAGTTTTTTTCCAGCTGTCGCTGCCATGACTTTATCAGTCTACAGTCCCTCTTCAGTTTTTTGGTCAGTTTTGCCCTCTTAAGTGCCCTCTTAAGCGGCGGCAGTCATCTGCGTGTCATACTAAAACACAACATTGTATGAAGACCAAACCAAGCTCTCTCTGCATATTTAAGCATGGCACAATGTTCTACAGCACCCTGCAGGCTCTGTGCAGCCTGGAAATAGCTGTTTTTTTTACGTGATTCGTCCCGAAGTAATTCGGAACAAAGTTATTTTTTGTCGGATAATTCGGCGAAGTGAGCGAACCGAATTTTGAGAAATTCGCCCATCTTTAATTATAAGCTATGGAGAAGTATGGATCAATCAAATGAAAAGGCGGGACAGTTCAAAATACAGTAAAAAAGGCAGAAAAGAGCTGATTGGTTGAGCCCAGGCGGCAGATATGAATCCACCAATCATATGTGGTGAGTCTATTTTGAGTGGAGAAAGAAGGGCGCGATAGAAGGGCGCCCTAAAAGTTATTACTGTCTATGGGAAATATTCTAGGACTGTGATTGGTTGGGGGGGAAGAGGGGCTAGTCCAGCTTAGCCAATCAGCGGCTAAGCTACCTTCTCATAGAGTTCTATGGGGAAAAGAAATGCAGAGCGAGCTCTGTTTGTGATTGGCTAAGTTAAAAGAGGCGCGGTTATTTGGACCAATGGGAGAGCGAGAGACGCTCTTATGGGTTTTCTAATGCATTCTGTAATAAAATTGTACGTGCCCGAAATAAAATGATAAGACTCCCAAAGTTGTACCGATGTGTATATAAAATGATCAATAAAATGGGGGTAATGAAAAAAAAAATTAATTTAATAAATTCATTTTTATTTCTTTATTTTCGTTAGCCAATGATCAATAGTATGGGTGTGACGAAAATAAAGAAATAAAAATAAATTTATTGAATTAATTTTTTTTTTTTCGTTGTTATGGATCTGATTGATTTATGTTTTTAGAAGGTTTCATCTCTTTTTCAGATAATATTTTACACCTAATAAAAACGATTTTTTTAATCATACTCCATGCTGCACGGTGCTGAGAGCCAAGATTTCATTGCCCCCATCTCTCCATAGACTACAATGGGACAAGTAGCTCGCGCTCTGATTGGCCAGGATATCCAAGCCCCGCCTAGCTCAACCAATCAGCTCTTTTATGCATTTTTACTGTACTTTGAATGTCCCGCCTTTAATTTTGATTGGTCAATATTCTCCATAGCTTATAATGGGTCACTGTCGCTTCTATTCTGATTGGTTGGTTTCTGCCGACCAATGAGAAGAGCTTACAGAATTTGAATTACTGTATTTCCCGGCAATTCTCTATATCCCAAATCCTGATGTAGCGCCGGTGACGGCGACAAACACGTTGTTAGGGATTTGATTGATTTATGTTTATAGAAGGTTTCAGCTCTTTTTCAGATAATATTTTACACTTAATAAAAATGATATTTTTTAATCATACTCCATGCCGCACGGCGCTGAGAGTTGAGATTTCATTGCCCCGATCTGTCCATAGACTATAATGGGACAAGTAGCTCATGCTCTGATTAGCCGGGATAGCCAAGCCCCCGCTAGCTCAGCCAATCAGCACTTTTCTGCATTTTTACTGTGTTTTGAACTGTCCGCCTTTGAATTTGATTGGTCAATATTTCTCCATAGGTTATAATGGGTCCCTGTCGCTCCTATTCTGATTGGCCAGGATTGCCAAGCCCCCGCTAGCTCAACCAATCAGCTCTTTCCTGCATTTTTACTGTATTTTGAACTGTCCCGCCTTTGATTTTGATTGGTCCATACTTCTCCATAGGTTTTAATGGGTCCCGGTCGCTCCTATTCTGATTGGCTGGTTTATGCCGACCAATGAGAAGCACTTACAGAATTTGAATTACTGTATTTCCGGGCAATTTTCAATATCCAAATTCCTGATGTAGTGCCGGTCTATATTTTTGGAAAGTGGTTTTATTTATGTATTTTTTTTAGTAGGTTTGAGCTCTTTTTCAGAGAATGTTTTAAGCCTTTATAAAGGCGATTTTTTGTGCGGGCGAACACAGACAGACAGACAGGCAGGCTTTTGAAAGGAGAGTTTATATTGTGCAGTCCAGACTGCTTTGAACCTGCATTAAAATGGCTTTTTATTACCAGTTTTTGGCTAGTTTATGGTGAAATAGTACCTTGTATTTTGTGCAGCCTGTACTTATATTAGGATACAGAACTTTTCTAGTAACTGCAGGTGTATTTGATAGGTGCAAAACCCACCTATTATTATCAGTACACAATTTAATTACGTGTTTTTCACTTTGGTGCAGCCCAGTTTTGTTCAAAGACCCACTTCGTACTTACAATAGGATACAGAACTTTTCTAGTCACCTCAGGTGTATTTCATAGGTGCAAAAACCACCTTTTATTATCCGTACACAATTTAAATAGGTTTTTTTCACTTTGGCACAGGCCATTTTTGTTGAAGACCCATCTTCTACTTATATTACCATACAGAAATTTGCTAGTAATTGCTGTTGTATTTCATAGGTGCAAAAACCACCTATTATTATCAGTACACAATTTAATTACGTGTTTTTCACTTTGGTGCAGCCCAGTTTTGTTCACAGACCCACTTCGTACTTACAATAGGATACAGAACTTTTCTGGTCACCGCAGGTGTATTTCATAGGTGCCAAAACCACCTTTTATTATCCGTACACAAATTGAATAGGTTTTTATCACTTTGGCGCAGGCCATTTTTGTTGAAAGACCCATCTTGTACTTATATTACTATACAGAAATTTGCTAGTAATTGATGTTGTATTTCATAGGTGCAAAACACACCTTTTATTATCCATACACGATTTAATTAGGTTTTTTTCACTTTTGTGCAGCCCAGTTTTGTTCAAAAGCCCACTTTGTATTACAATGGGATACAAAAACCTTTTGGTCCCCGGGCAGGTGTATTTCATAGGTCCCAAAAAACCACCTTGTATTATCCGTACACAAATTGAATGGGGTTTTTTTTTTCACTCTGACGCGGCCTTTTTTTTTTTAAAAAGACCCATTTTCTACTTTTATTACCTTACAAAAATTTTTGCTAGAAATTTTGCTTTTGGGCTTTTTCATAGGTGAAAAAAACCCACCAAATTATTACCCGTACACAATTTAATTACTGTTTTTCATTTTTGCCGCGGGCCCATTTTTTGTTCAAAGACCCACTTTGTACTTCCCAATAGGATACAGAAATTTTTTCGGTCCCCCGCGGGGGTTTTAATTTCATGGGTTCCCAAAAACCCCTTTTTGGCCCTCGCTAAAGGGGGCCCCCCGTACGCTTAAAACGAAATTGTCCCCGGGGCAAGGGGCCCTTCTCCCAAACCCTACCCTTTAGGCTTTTGAGAGAACTGGGAACTGATTTCCCCTTTCCCAAACGTTTTTGCCTTACAGGTTTCGTTTATCAGCTCTATAGGTCTTGATGTGTTTCCCTTTTCCCCCCCAAATTAAGGAACCTTTTGGGGAAAAATTTTGTTTTTTTTTCACCTTTCCCTGGCTTAATTCGGGGGGGGCAAACGTGAGACCTCTACTTGTTAAGATTGTGGGATGGTTTTTGATGTTTTTGCCTTTATCACAATGTTTTTGGATTTTCTTTCATCATTTTTTTCATTACTGTTTGGTAAAGGGGTTCTATGGTAGGCCACTCATACGCGCCCCAAGTAGGGTTTGGATTGCCCTTTGGCCACATTTTGGGCCCCTTTTTGGGTTCCTTTCCCGGTTTTTAAGATTATTTTTTTGTTCCCTGTTTCACGAGTTTTATGTTCTTCTTTTTTTTTCCGGTTTTTCCCTTCCCGTATCCCTTGCTGCCTGTTTCCTTTTCATTTACTTTTCTCCTTCCCCACCTTTTCCCCGCTGGTTTGGAGGCGCGCGGTTGGGATGCCAACTTTTTTGGCACAATGGGAACCTTAAGTTGGCATCCTTCAACGCCAAGGGGGGTTAACACCCCTAGGAAAACGCTCTCCCCGGTCCTCCCCCCAAATTCCATAGACCCTCAAGCCCATATAGGCTGTTTCCCAAAAGACGATTTTTAAAAATGACCATGCCCCTTCCATTTTAAAGATAGGGTTTTTCCCCCAGTTGGGGATTTTTCTAACTGTCCCCACTCCAAGGGCTAAAAGGGGGGGCCATTGCCATCCACAAGTCCTTTAAGGCCCCTCGGTTTTTAGAATGATTGTGTCCCGGGGGTAGTTCCTTCCCCATCTTTGTCCTTAACATTAATGGCCATGAAATTTTTTTATTGCAATGTTTATGTCCCGAATTATGGACACTCCCCCCCTTTCCCGTTGAAAAAAGGGCCTGGATGAGTGCACTCACGGGCCAGGGGGGAACATTTTGTTTTTTTGTTTGGGGACTTAAACTGCCCTTGATCCCCCCCGGGGTTAAATTGAAAATGGCCGCTCCCCGTAGCATATTCGGCCATTAACGTTTAAAAAGGGCCCTTTTTGCCAATTCCAAAATTTTTGATGGAAGGGGGCTTCAACTTTAAAATTTACAGGAAATATAACTTTTTTTTTCGATCCCCCTAACACATATAGTAAAATCGACTAAAATATTGCTTCAGCAAATTTCGCTTCCCTGGCTGCAGTCCTCCCCATAGGGGAAAGTACTGTGGGTTTATCATGCCCCCTTTTTTTATCCTTGGCCCTGTCCCTTTCCTCTTTGGGACACGCCCGACCCGGAGACTTAAAATCCCCTTTTTGCTGGATTCGGTGTTTTGGCGGAAACTCGGCAGACTGTTTGAGCACTTCCGGGAGGAAAACCCTGCCCATCCCAACCTTTTACCTCCCTTTTTCAATTTGGAAAGGGCCCTTTAAGTGGTTTTCCGTGGGATCCTGATTAAGCAAAGGGGGCCGCCTTAAAAAGGCTCGGACAGCAAACTATTTGGGGGCGCTGAAAAAAAAAAAAAAAGGGGGGAAAACCCGCTTGAGCTCCTAACAAAACCGGCCCTCTCCAGCACGGTGCTTTCAGGACCTTTTCTGCTGGCCAGATTGGTGGTGCGTTTACTGTTTGAAGCCCCTTGGGGTAGACTTTTGAGAAAAAGGGGCGAAGCAGGGTTTTTATGAATATGGGGAAAAAGGGGGTTTGGCTCTTGCAAGGGCAATTGGGAACAGAAAAAGGCAATCCTTTGGTTTTCTAGTATTAAAAAAAAGTTTTAGGCTCCCCGGGTTTACTCCACTCCTAGATTGCCAAGGAGTTTCAAACATTTTACTAAAAAGTTGTATAATCTCTCCAGTGGGCGACCCCCTCCACCTTTTTTCGGGGCCGGGGGAAAACCCCCCTCCCGTTCCGAAACCCCTTTCCGGGTTTACACCATCCCGGGAGCTAGAGGACCCCTTTTTCGGCAGGGGGTTAGAATTGGGGTATTAGGGATCTCCCCCGTGGGAAAAAATCCCCGGGGGCCCGACGGATTTACCAGCAAATTTTTCCAAAACTTGCTCCCCTCCCTCTCCCCAGTTCTCCTGAACGCGCTTTCAAATGTAGACTCTGCCATCATCTTCTCCACGTCCCCAAGGATGACTCTCGGCCCAAATTCACAGTGCTGGCCCAAACCGGGCTAGGACCCGCACTTCAGGTGGTAGCTATAGAACCGATTTCCCTTCTCAATGTGGAAACTCCAAATTATATTGCCAAATTGTTTGGCGATCGCCTCAATCCACTCCCCCCCCCCTGACAACCCCTGATTCATCCCCGGATCAGTGAGCTTCTTAACCCCGGGCGAGCGGGCTAATGGACAATACTTGAAAAGACATGGGACGTTATTATTATGCTCAGTTGCATGGGAACCCTTGATGAACCCTGTCTCTTGATGCTGAAAAAGCCATTGGACAGGATCTCATTAGGGACTCTCCTGACTGAATACCCCTCAAGATGAGGGACTTGGCCGCCCATCCTTTTATACCACCACAAATATTAGCGGCATATAATCAAACACCCACTGCGCGAATATAAAGTTAATGGCGCGCTATCAGCCCTGATAGACATATTTAATGGATACTCTAGGCAGGTTTGCCCCCTGTCGCCGCTAATATATTATTCCTAATAAAGGAGAACATATGCTGGCCGCGGTGCGATCCAACCCCGGACACATCAAGGGCATCACGATTGGAGGGCAGGAGCTTAAATGGCTCGGCCTTGCAATTATCTATTAATTTATCCTGATAGTGATCCTTTAAATCCCTCCCCTCCTTGCTGTCAGAGTTGGATAAATTTAGCCTATGCTAACTATATAAAATAAATTACTCTAAAATCGAAGCCGTTAAATATCTCTCTTGTACCAATCTACTGTCCATGCCCTTAAATCTAACTTCTCTTCTCTTGGCCCTGAGAGGGAGATTTCGTACGCGGGGATCAACAATTCCTAAAGATCTGTCCGCACCTGAAGAGGTGCAACTAATTCAACCTCTACTGGATAATATTTCTCGATGTTCAGGGGGTTTGGGAAACAGGAAGGTGACTTCTCAGTGGTTTGGCAGAGTGATATTATCAGAAATGTCATGACTGCCGAAACTGCTATATCTGTTCCCAGGAACGGTCCCGATTCCCCTGCCCTCGTTTCCCTTCTGGTGTTAACGCTCCAGTGGATGTTTGCCACAACCGAGTTAATAAAAAGGTGTCTCTCACGCCCGAGACATAAGAGGGGAACTCCAGAGACTCGGCCCATAATGTGAGGGGGTTTTGGGCCCTTCCATATTGTAAGGTCTAATTACCTGGGCTGTGCTGCTACGCTAGTTTGTTTGGGACTTGGTCCATAGTCCCCAGGAAAGAGCTCTGGGTTGAGGTGATTTTCGGCAAACGGTCTCCCCAGTCGATAAATTTCACTCGTGTGCCCAGAGCTTCTCGACCCGAGACCCCCAAACTTCTGTCCTTCAGTAACAGCTCACAGCACGCTCTCTATAATAATGAAATCTAAGGCCCCGACCCCCTTTATTGGATCTAGCTGGCCCCCCTTATTCTCTTCTTCGGACGAATCATTATTTCCCCCGTGAAACTCTGGGCGGATATTCCTGGGAAGGACTAAATAACGCCCCCTACACACCGTGCAGTTAACATCCAACAAAGGGTGTCTTTATGTATACCCTATAAAGCGGATATGATCCGGGACTGGCCCTCCATCTGATAGGCCTAGATATTTGGTGTATTTACAGCTTCGCACTGTATCTTACTGCTATTGTCATAGGAAAGGTCTCTCTTATGCAGCACTTTCTCCATTTGAGAACTACGTGTATCGCACCATCGCTCCCCAACATCTGATCTCCCTTCTCTACCAGTGGCTAATCTCGTCCAACTTGTCGAGGATCTTCCTCATTATTGTAGGGCCTGGGAGAGAGAGCTATGGAATTACATTTATGGTTATGATCAATTGAGAAAGTGCTTTCTTCTCACTCATAATGAGCGGATGATAAGCGTGCAACATGCACGAGAAACAAGCTTCAAAGTTCTGTCCAGGTGGTATAGGGTTGCCGACTCAGCTTCACAATGGTTTCCACGTGCCCGGATACGCTGCTGTAGATGTAAATTTGGAGACAGGTTCTATGTCCCATATTGGTGGGATGCTCTGAAGTTCCTGCAGCCCTTCTGGAAGAAAGTACTTCAGGTTATCTGTAAATTGCTGTGGGCGCTCTCTACTCCCAGAATGCCCCAGAAGCAGCTCTTTTTATTTTATGCGTTCCCCATTCTCGGCAATCCTCCTACAAGAAATCTCTGGCCCGACCTCTATTACAGGCAGCAAAGAAACGGTGAACCTCATCCGCTGTGCGTCCATCCGTTTCGTCCGTCCAATTTGCTGACTGTGTGAGGAGGATGTCTACAATTCACCTGTAAGTTGAGGAGTTGATCCCATAGCCCCGAGTGAGTTCAATTAAACTCTTGCACACTGGACTGTTCAGCAGATCATGAGGTAATAGCTGGGGTGTTTTCTATGAGACCCGGCCACCCCTCTGCTCGAGGGGGCAGGTTTATGGTAGTTGGAGGCCCTTTGGTGGTTGAAAAGAGTTTTCATAAAAGGGAGCAACACTCTTGGTGTGTGTCTTGTGCATCTCCGTGCGACTGGCGGTGTGGACTCCTTACTTCCTTCCCCTCACTTTTTTCTTTTTTATTATTATGTCAGTTGATCATTGAAGTTATTGTGAGACCACTTAGATTTGCATAGTGGCACAGAGCACTGATACAGTTGGAGGGGGGAGCCTGAGTTGGGCTCCGCCATCCAGTAATGAGGATTGTCACTCAAGAATTCCTCAATTTTGTAGATATGCAAGTCAGAGGTCATGGAGTGCTAGGGTGGGCCTACCCTACGCTTATACTTGCTCATCTACACTTGTCTTTGTGCATTAACACTGTAGTGCCTTTGTTCCATTTTATGGTCTTTGTGATTCAATATATGCTTATTGTTGAAAACTTTTATAATAAAAATCTATTATCAAAAAAAATAAACCCTATTATTATCCGTACACACAATTTAAATAGGTTTTTCTTTTTCACTTTGGCACAGAGGCCATTTTTTGTTGAGACCCATCTTCTACTTTATATTACCATACAAGAAATTTGCTAAGTAATTGCTGATTGTTATTCTTCATAAGGTGCAAAAACCACCTATTAATTAATCAGAACACAATTTTAATTACGTGTTTACACTATTGGTGCAAGCCCAGTTTTGTTTCAAAGAACTCACTTTTGTACTTCCAATAGGATACAGAACTCTTCTGGTCACCGCAGGTGTATTCATAGGTGCAAAAACCACCCTTTTAAATTATCCGTACGCAATTTAAATAGTTTTTTATTTTTTCACCTTTGGGCGCAGGGCCAAATTTTTGGTTGAAATAACCCACTAGTACATTATATAACCAAAGCAAAATATGCTAGTAATTGCATTGTATTATCATAGTGCAAAAACCTCCTATTTATTGATCAGTAACAATTTAATTACTGCTTTTCCACTTTAGGATGCGAGCCCAGTTATGTTCAAAGACACACTATTTTACTTACAATAAGGATACCAGAACATTTACTAGTCACCGCAGGTGTATTTCATTGGTGCATAAACCACACTGTAAAGTATATCCGTATAACTTTTAAATCGCTGAATTAGCACGTGGTGCGAGGCGCCGTAGTTATTTTCAAAATCCACTGTTTGTACGACACATCGATAGAAATACATATTCTAGCAACTGTATCTCGTTTGTCCCACTCGCTGCAAAAAACGCACATTTCTCATCCGTGTAAATGCTTGAATAGTATTTTATTTGCGCCCAGTGAATCTCATTGGAGCACATAGATATCGCACTTGTATGATAGTTTGTTTTGAAAACTATCAATTCCTAGCTACCTACTGAGTCAGAAAAGTTTGTAAATCCCTGGGACGTGAAGGAAAGAACCTTGTATTAATTTTTGCCTTAACGGTTTCATGCCACCAGACCGCATTTGCGTGGTTTCACTAGAAACATTTCAGTTACTAATCCTTAGTTGGCTTAGGAAATTAGAGGGATTTAAGAATCGCGTTTGATTTACCGAGTCATTTAGTAAAACCGGTCAAAAACCCATCATACTTTCTTAACCTCTTATCTTTCTGAACATGGAAGCGAAATGCAAGGTGAGTAAGCGAGCAAAGACGGGGTAGGACATGGAGTAGATGGTACGAGAGAAGGTGCTCCCTTCAGTGGCAGGGCGACAACACCGCAAGCGCCAGCGGATTCGAGACGGTTGTCAGGACCCGTCAGGCCATTTAACAGCTAGGGTCAGGGCCCTGTGTTAATCACAGTAACGAATCAGCGTCAGCTCAGATTCTGATTCTTCAGTGTGTTCAATGCAAACCTGCATCCAGCAGCCTTACCATACCTAGTCCCTAGCCAGATCATGACATGACTCAAAATTTTTTGGTCATCATCATCGTCAGCATCCGTCCAACATGAAAAGCGAATAGCATGCCCAAATAGTCAACTCGTGTAGCCACCATGATGAAAGTAATCCAATGTTCCTGAGACACCTCTTTGATGACACAAAAGCGGTTGGAGTTCCAGAAGGCATGTTAAAAGATCAAGAGGCCAAAGAGGATATTTTGTCTGCTCTGATGCCAGTTCATTGTATGCTAACAAGAGGAAGGAGAAGGAAGCGGTCAATCGGCAAAAATCCCGGGCGGATCTGGCCAACGCCTTGTAGTGCCTCTTGCTTAGTTAGCTGCCAAGCTCCTGGATGCAGAAAGGTCAGAGGACGAAAAAGTTCACCTTTTTTGATGACGCCTGATGATGATCGAACAATGCGGATCCATCGTGGTCATATGCCAGCAGAGTTGCTTGAGCGAGCGCTTCATCAGTGGGGGACGAGGAGGAAGACGCGATGGGTGTAGATGACAGTATTGGGTCCCTGCCTCCAAAAAGGGAGAGGCGCGGGTCGCAGAATTCCGATTTTACTGGGATGATTCCGCCTAAACACACGGATCAGCGGAAACACCGCGTCTCCACTAGCTTATCGCCCTGAAAAGGTACAGGAACCACTCAAGCCCTGGGACTTTTTCGAGTGCAAGCCTCAGATTCACGCCAGCGATGTGTCATATGCCTTCCTTGTGTGCCGATTTAAAAAAACCCACCACCAACATGTCTTAGTCCAGCGATGCAGCTAAGGCATGAATTGAAATCTGGAGGGGGAAACACTTTTGGCCAAAAGAGGCCACACGCGATGCCAGGGCAATTCCAAACTACTGTCACACTCTCTGTCCCCTCTCTGCCTCCTCCTACCTCCGTCCGCCCACTCCTTCCAAGCGTTCCTCAGACCTGCCCATGTCCAACACAGAGTCTGGTCAGAGGAATCAACCTCCGCTTCAGCCTCCACTGTCGCCCTGAGGAACACACCAACACCACCCGGAGACCCATCCTACTCACAACTCCTTCCACCAGTTGATGACCACACACCGTACAGCGTGGCCAGGTCTAAGCCAGACAGGCCTTGCTTAGTCTTACCAGTTTGAGGGAGCAGGAAGACAACACTTTACTCCAAACCAACCCAAAAGCCAAGATCTGAATGTCCGACATTGCAAGTCTTTATGGGCATGGAAAGGTTGCCTTCATCTGGGGGACACAAAGGGATTCCGCCACATCATGGCCCTTGTCCTGCCCCGCCAATACCATTGCCGAGCAGAGCATTACTTTGCCAGAAAAGCGACCCTATCCCTGGTCAGTGCCACGTGACATCTAAAAATATTCAAGCGCGTTTTCTTGCCTCTGTGTCCGGCAAAGTCCATCTGACCACCGACACAATGACTAATAAGCACGCCAAAGGTCTGCTATAAAATCTCTGTGACGGGAGCTCACTGGGCAGTGAGCTGGTGATGTCTTCGGTGTGAGAGTACGGAGGCCCTCTCAGGGCTCGAACGCATGCTCTTTCAACTGCAGTGGAGATACAGGGTTCTATCCCCCCCAAGGTCCCTCTGGTTGCATCACGTGCCCATAGAAACCAGGCCGTATTTTGAAATTAATCCCTGTCTTTGAGACCGCAACACACAGGTCAGGAGCACTGGTGATGGCTCTCCGCAACGAGACTAGCACAGGCTGGGTGGTGACAAGAGAAACCTTAGTACCAAGCAAGTGGTGTCTGCGATAACAGGTACTAAATCTAGCTGCGCCTTAAGATCGTTAGGCTGAGAGCACATCCCTTGCCTGGCACATGTTCCATGAACCTTAGTCGTCCAGAAAAATTTTCTCTAAAGCGCTACCACGTGGTCTGGACTGGACAGCTGTGAGTGAAGGCTCCGAAGGTCTGTAGTCCCGCGACTTACACTGTTCGCACCCTGCTTCGTCCTGCCTTGCATACTTTTGCATTGTGCAGCTCCAGCGACGAGCCTCACCCGTCAACTCGTTCTCCTATGTAGACGTGCGGCACACACTGTGAATTCTCCACCCTCCACAGTGCTCCAGCAATTGTAGTGCAAAGCAAGCGCAAATGCCAGTTCCGCAATGCTAAGTGCACACATGAGTCCTGACAAGCATCGGAAGCGGACCTCGGGGTTTGAGGCCAACGAGAGTAGGAGGCAGTATGAAGAAGCTCACTTCACCTATCCTATATGTCCAGTTTTTGAAGATGCCACCAAAAATGGTCAGTGCGGACAATGCCCTTGGTCAGGCATGAGTCATACATGTGGTGATCTTAGTTCTGGAACGAAATCGTTGGACAACTCTGAACACACAGGCCCCAACCAGCTTGGAGGGGGAAAAGGGGACACAAAAAGCGGCCCATGGACCCTTTTTCCTCCCCAAAGGGAATCCACGGGGGCCCAAACATTTTTAAAAAAATTTTATCGGCCCTTAAATTAGGCATTGATTTCAGGGCCCCGGGCCAAAGTCCCAAGGCGGCGGGGCAGCTCTCAGGTGCCTCATCTGAGGCAAGTCAGGGCTTGTTTTTAAAGGGCGGGGGCCGGGGGAAAAGGGGAGGGGGTAGGAGGTATTCCGGGAAAAACCCGACGTTACCCAAGCCCCTTTCCCTTGGGAAAAAGGTTGGTGGGCGAATTTTGAGGGGGAAAGGGGGGAAATGGGGGAAGATAAAGTTTGCTAGTGCCCCCTCGACCCAGGGGGTTTTGGGAAAATCAAGGCCCCCAACTCTCACATGAGAGCTTTGGAAAATTGCTCCTTTTCCCTCCAACATGATCCTCGCTTTTAAGGGCCCAATAAAAATTTAACAACAGTTACTGGGGGGCCCACCCCCCCGGGATCCCCGGAACAAAAAAAAAATCCCCGCATTTTCCCTTTCCACCCACCCCAAATAGAAATTTAAAAAGGGGGAAAGGAAAATTTGGAAAAACCTTTCCCCTTGTTTTTAAAATAAATTTGGGGGCCCAATTTTTGTTGCGTCGGGCTTACCCTTTTCTTCAAATGTCACAAGGGGAAAAAACGCAGCGACTTGACACATTAATTTCCCCAAAGTGGGCCTTTAGCGGAAAAGGCTGCATGCCCCCCAAATGGGGGGCAAAAGCCTAATGGGGGGGACCTCTGGCAATCTTTTATTTTCCCAATTAAACCAAGGGGGCATGTAATTTGGCCGGGCACCCTTTCAACACACAGGGGCCCAAAGTTTTAAATCATGGTGAAAACGACAAACAAAACGTCCTCAAAAACCAAATGTTTTTGAAATGTTTTTCCGGACCCAATTGACTTCGGGGTTACCCAAAAGGATAACCCCCCCGGGGGAGGCTCAGCTCGCCAGGGCCAAAAGGGGTGTTGCCCTGCCCAGCAGCCAGAGTAAATTATCTGAGGGGCCCTTTCCCACCCACAAGCTGGGGGAGTCATTTCCCGAAAAACGCATCCGGTTTTCCACAGAAAAATTTGTTGGGAATCTTTAAAATTTTTCATCAAAAATGAACAGGCATGGACACTGATGAGGGGGTTAAACCCCCAATGGGCCGGGGGCCCACCGTTTTTTTTGGGGCCCCGGTCTACTTTTCACTTTCCCCCCCCAAAAAAGAAATGGTCCTCTTGAAAACTTTTTTTTTAAAATGATCATTTTCTTACTGAAAATTTTTAAAACCCTTCATTTCCCCAAAAAGATCTTTTTTGCGGGTTTTTGCAGTGTGGAGACTGTAAAAGACCCCCAAATTTTCATGACAAAAACCAAATTCCCCTTTTACCATTTTAATCTTTAAAATTTTTTTCGAATTGTCAAGGGTTTTTGGGGTCTTTTTGGCTGTGAGAGAAAAGCTAAAAATTCAGGGTCCTTTGGAACGAAATGGGGTTTCTAAGTGGCTTTTCTCCCTCAAAATTTTTTTAATAGTGGTTTGAAAAAGTCTTTTTTTAAAAATTTTTTGGGGGCTTTTTTGCTGTGAAAAAAACAGCTATAATCATGGGGGGCCCCCTTTGGAACAGAAATGAGGCTTCAAAGGGTGGCTTTTCCCCCCTCCCCTTTTTTAAAACAATGGCTGAGAAGTCTTTTTTTAAAAATTTTTTTGGGGTAAATGCTGCTGTGAAACGAAAGCAATCCTACAGGTCCTATTAAAAAAAACAAAATGTTTTTTCCCCCCTAACAGACCTTTTTTGTCTTCCCAATTGCAAAAGTGGTTTCAAGGGGTCATTTTTTTTAAATTTTTTTTGGGGCATTTTGCTGCAAAAATTTCAGCAAATACTACAGGCCCCCTTATTTTTAAAAATTTGTTTCAAACAACAACATTTCTCTTAACAATTGTGAAGAATGGCCAAGGGTCATTTTTTGGGAATTGTTGGGGCACTTTGCTGTGAAATGAATCTAACTACAGGCCCTATTGTAAAAAAATGGGTTTCTAACAAACTTTTGGGTTCTTCAAAAATTGTCAAGAATGGCTCAAGAGCCCATTTTTGAATTTTTTGGGGGGATGTTTTTCGTGAAAAAGGGAGCTTATTTCTAAATACAGCCCTATTCCCAAAAAATGTGGTTTCTAACAGAGATTTGTTCTTTCCCCAATTGTCAAAGGGCTCAAAGGTCAGGTGCTGTTTAAAAACAAGGGGGTTTGGTAAAAAACACTGATTTTAAAGGACACATAATTTTCAAAATGACTTTTTTTTTCAAGATCTTTAACATAGCTAGCAATCCCGTAGTGACACAACCCCTTTTAATACAATTAAAAAAAAAAGAAACCTGTGTTTTTCTAGAAAAAAAACTACTAAAAAAAATTTCAAATTTCAAAATAGCTTATTTCAAATTCCCCCTGAATTTTACAAGGAGGTACAAAAAAGACTTGAACAGATGGGAGATTATTCAGAGGGCCCTAAAAGGGGGGGGAGCACATTCCCCCCCCCCAAGAACAGGGAAAAAATTTAGCTAGCAATCCCCGAATTTACACAACCCATTTAATACAATTTAAAAAAAAAGAAACAAAAAACTGGTGGGATTTCCATCCTATTTTAAAAATGTTTTTCTAGAATTAAAATACCCAAAAAAATTGGGATGTACAAAAAAAGCCCGATACAAAAAATTTCCCCTGAATTGTACAAATGGGGGTACAGGAAGACTTGAAACAGATGTAGGTTTTTTCAAGGGACATAGTGGGATGGGCACATTCCCCCACCCCCCCAAAAACAAAACAAATTTTCCCCCAACACATTGATAAAACGAGAAAAAAAATGCCCAAAAAAAGGGACCTGTGTTAAAAGGAGCATCAACCACCAGCAATTTTCCAAGTGAAACTCGATTTGGGGCCCGGGACTCATACAGAGGGGCAAAAAGTTTCCCCGTAGAGGCAGAAAATTTTTTCTAGCGCTAAAAAACCCCGGTCTTGACTGTGTACTGAGGGAAAGGGTGGGGGTTTTTGAGCTCCCCACTTCTGTTTTTTCCGGGACTCTGCTTCAGCACGACTGGGTTTTGATGCGCATCATAAGGCATTTTTTTTTTCCGTTTTAATGGATGACGGACAACCTCCTGGGCTCTAAACCGCACCCCCCTGTAACTCGGGCACGCTAGCTGAACCCGCGTGCTAATAGATGACCCAACATCAGCCCTGGCTCTCACTGCACCCCCTAAACTTTTGGCCCCCGCTAGCTGTTTCCTGCGAATTTAATAGATGACGGGCCCCAGCCCTTGGTCTCAACCCCCAACCCCAAATGTGAGGCCCCGGGCCCCCCAGCTGAAACCTTTCGTGATCCACTTTAAAAACCTCACCCCGCTTTATCATTTTAAAAACCTGAATGCAGGAATTTTTTAGGCCCGGCCTTCGTTGACCTACTGGGGAAATCGTTTTGTTTTTCTTCACATTCTAATGTCCAAAGGTGGAAAAAATTCACCAGTAAAAATGGAAGTAGCTCACAGGGAGCATAATGGGAACGGTTTTTTTTTTAAAATAGTTTATTTTCTTATTGAGAAATTTTTTTGCTGATGGTCCATAAGGGGACCTGTGGGGGGTTTTTTTTGGGGTTTATACTGCGGTCCGGGCAGATATAGTCCCCAAAGTCCCCCGTTCCCAAATAAAAAGGGGTTTAAAAGACTCCTTTTTCGTGGGAAAATTTTTTAATCTATTGGGGCATTCAGGTTTGGGGGGTCTTTCTGTGTTAAAAAGGGACAGGAAGTCCCAATGTCCATTTTAACTAAAATTTGGGGGTTGAAAGACCCCTTTTTCCACACTTTTTTAAACTGGGGGGTTTAGACAGGTATAAGGGTCATTCTGCGGTTTTCCCGGACAGGTTAGTCAAGGGCCAGTTTAACTAAAAATTTGGGGGTTCAAAGACTCCTTTTTTTCCCCACTTTTTAAATCCCGGGGGTCATGCAGGGTTTTGGGGGCCCTGCTGTGGCCCAAGGAAAAGGGAAGGCAAAGTCCATTTAAACAAAAAAGGGGTTGGGAAAAACCCCTTTTTTCCGGCACTTTTTAAAACTGAGGGTCATGCAGGTTTGGGGGTTATGCTGTGGGCCCCGGGCAAAGGGGTATTTTAAAAGTCCCCTTCAACTAATATTTGGGGCCCCAAAAACTTTTCCTTTTTTTCCCCACTTTTTTTAATCTTTGGGGTCCAAAGCAGGGTTTTTTTGGGTCATCTGTGGCCCAGGGAAAAGGGATAGTCTATGTCCATGAAACTAAAATGGGGGGTTTCCCAAAAACTCCTTTTTTCCGGGCCTTTTTTTTAATTTTGAAGGGGCCCGCAGGGTTTTGGGGGTCATGTGTTGGGGCCCAGGACAGGGGTTTGGTCAATGTCCAGTTTAACTAAAATTTGGTTTGGGTTTAAAAAACTCCTTTTTCCGGGACTTTTTTAATCCCATGGGTCATGCAGGTTTGGGGGTCATGCTGTGGTAAGACAAAAATTATTAGTTCAATGTCCAGGGTTTAACTAAAATGGTGGTTGAAAGACTTTCCTTTTTTCCGGCACTTTTTAATCTGGGGTCATGCAGGTTTTTGGGGGCCCTGCTGTGGCCCAGGGCAGGGAAAGTCCTTTCCAGGGTTTAAATAAAATGGGGGGGTTAAAAAGACTTCCCTTTTTTCCCGGGACTTTTTAATCTATTGGGGGCATGCAGGGTTTGGGGGGCAGCTGTGGTATAAAGGGCAGGGATAGTAAAATGTCCAGTTTTAACTAAAATGGGGGTTGAAAAAACTCCCTTTTTCCAGCACTTTTTAATTGGGGGTTGAGACAGGTATAAGGTCATGTGGAAACGTCCCAAAGGGCAGGTATAGCAATGGGCCAGTTTACCAAAAAAGGTGGTTTTTAAAGATTTCCCTTTTTTCCCGCACTTTTTTTAAAACTGGGGTCAAAGGCCCGGTTTGGGGCTCATTCTGTTGCCCAGGGACTTGGGAAGGCCCTTTCCATGAAAAATAAAAAAGGTTTGGGTTGAAAGACCCCTTTTTTTTTCCCGGGACTTTTTAAACTGAGGGCGGGATTTTTGGGGCCTCATTTTCTGTGGCCCAGGACAGGGGTAGTCCCCATGGGCCAGTTCAACTAATATGCTGGTTCCAAAAAACTTCCCTTTTTTTTTTTCCCGCACTTTTTTTAAACTTTTTGGGGCATCAGGTTTTGGGCTCATTTCTGTGGCCCAGGACAGGGGTAGTCTATGTTTCCCGTGAAACTAAAATGGTGGTTCAAAAGACTCCTTTTTTTCCCGCAAATTTTTTTTAAACTTTGGGGCATGCCCGGGTTTTGGGGGTCATGCTGCATTCCGGACAGGGATAGTCAAAAGTCCAGTTCAAATAAAAAAAGATGGTTCAAAAAATTTTCTGCCTTCCCGGCACTTTTTTTAAAATTTTGGGTCCCTTCAGGGTTTTAAGGGGTCATACTGTCAAACAAAAACAGGGATAATGGTTCCCGTGACCCTTTTTTTTTTATGACTTTTTATTACCTAATTTTGTTGCCCCAAAATTTGCACTTATCCAGTTTAAATGTTTTTGGGGTGTTTATTTTTAACACTTCTCCACCCGTTTGGGTGTAAGAAAGAAGGTGTTTTTTT
This sequence comes from Phyllomedusa bahiana, assembly GCA_025379985.1. Classification (NCBI taxonomy): domain Eukaryota; kingdom Metazoa; phylum Chordata; class Amphibia; order Anura; family Hylidae; genus Phyllomedusa; species Phyllomedusa bahiana. Next base: position 49,665 of record JAODAL010008216.1, on the reverse strand, counting down.
CCTCTCCCATATACTTTAATGGTCATTGGGGGGATAATCGTTTATGACTAACGGATATCCCCCATTTATAAAAATTTACAATATCGACTATCGAACCCCCATGACGATAGTGACCCTAATCCTCAAACCCCTTTAAACCAACAAAAAAAAAAGGTACAAAATGGGGAGATTTTTACAAATGAATGCTACCCTCCCATCATTGGGGGCTAAAAGTACGATTTGCAACCCCGTATAAAAAAGAGAAATTACGTAAATTTCCCGGTGTTAAGTAAAGTTGTTCCCCTTTTTCCTTTTTTTTTTCCATTTGGGGCCCAAACCAACTTACCCAGTTTACTTGCTCTGTTGAGTTTTCCTTTTACTTTTGTTTAGCTTTTCACTTTTGCATGACATCTCTATTTAGTGTCACTAAACATAGTGCTACATACTCTATCTCTGAAACATAATAATGCTACACAATGTGCCCATAAATATAATTCGAAAATACACTGTGGCCACTGAATAGAATGTTGTACTTCATAGAGATTCTAATTAAAAATAATGGTCACACATTGTGCCCTCTGGTCACACACTGTGTCTCCTAATACAAATTCCAAATATTATGCCTTCTGCATCATAAAAATGCCCATACTTTTGTCAGATAATAAAATGGATGATATGTAAATACCAATACTTGACCGCAATGTGGATAATTAGCCCTATCTAGATTGAAGCTGGCCTGGTAATCAGCTGACTGGCCATTAGTTTGTCTTTCCATTACAATTTGGTTTTCGTCCATGTGGCTCAAATCATTAAATTTACCCATTTTACCTGCCTTCAATAAATCTATTTAAGTTAATGACTGTTAAATTTAAAATGTAAAGTAGTCAGTGTAAAGGTTGTGCAACAATATAAATTTGATGTGTCTTCAAAATAACTCAACACACAGCCAAAATCTAACCGCGGGCAAAAAAAGTGAGTAAAATATAATTATATAATATTATATTTTTTTATATATAAATTTAAGGGGTTCTTTGTTCACATTATTGATAAAAAATGTTTTAGCCCACCCCCAATCAGCATGAGACCTAAATACGGGTGGGAACCTACACTTTTTTTGGGGAAAGGGAACAAAGGTTATATATGTGTGATCCTTTTTTTTATTTTAATGTTTTATTTAGTTTACCTCACAATACATAAATATATATAAAATAGGTACAACCCTATTTAAAAAGAAAAGCTGTATGTATACTTTTTGCATTAATGTGTTGAACAAAATGGCCCGTCTGTATATTTTAAAGATCTGTGTAACAAAGATGGCGCTAGCAGAAGTTAACCCGTTTTTCAGCATTCCTAAGCTGTGAGGAGTGGCCCCATGAAAAGGACTGCCAATGACCCCCCGCCGGGACCCGTGATGCCTTTCTATCTACCATTTGCAAAAGGGTATAAAAAAACCACCATTTTGTAATAAAACCCCAGAAAGACTTTCATAGCCAAAAAGCATGTTGTGATTTCTTTCTGGGGTTGCCCCCCTTTTCATTTTAAGAAAATTTTAAACCCCCCAAAAGGCAGAATACCCCTTTTGAGGCTACTTTTATTTCAGATGTCGCCTTGCAAGGGGGAAATGGGCTTGGGATTGATTTATTAACCGAAAACTGAACTGTTGAAGTTTCTATGGGGACGGGGAGGAGCGATAAGGCCCCATCGCTTTCTGAATTCTGCCCGGAAAGAATTTTAAAACTTTGCTTACCCGAGCCCGTTGTCTAGTTGAGCTGTATATGTTTCATTCGGTATTGTTTAGGTCACGCGACAGGAACCAGTCGGCCCCCATGCTATTAAACCCTAGACCTTCAAATTAACTCCTTGGGGGGTATTTTTGTTTTATGTGTATTAAATTTTTTGGAACTGTTTTGAAAGCAAAACTGGTCGCTGGGGGAGGAAAAAAAGCATCTTGTGAAAAAAATTGGGAAAATTAATTTGATGGGGGAATCATAAATTCGGTTTTTCCTTGTGAAGGAAGGCAGACAGCTGCCTGAAATCTTTTTTTTTTTTTAACATTTTGATAAAAGTTGTCGTCGTCGGTGTGTGTCTTGCGATAGAAACAAAGAATTTTGGTATGTGAGTTTAGTGCACGCGCCATCTCGGGTTTTTAGGGTAAGAATTTAGATAAGAGCTCTTGTTGTGGGAAAGAAGAAAGTGGGTATCTGAAAATTTCAAGTAGCTAAAGTGTGATTTAAGCCCAGAAAGTATTTGTGATAAGAGAATGGAAATGTCTGAGGGAAAACAGAAAAAAGAAGTTTGAAGGTTTTGGAAATTTTGTGATGTGAATCCTGGCAGTGTATTTGATGGATTCATAAAGAGGGGGGGGCCCCCCATTGGGGTCAGCTGCTATGTGTATCCCCTCCGGAGAAGTTTTGAAAAAAAAAATTTAAAAATACTGTCAGACCCCTTAATGGTGGGGGGATTGTTTGGGGGTGAGGGGAAAAAGCGGGGGTTTGACAGAACCTGCAACAATAGGAACCACCCCCAACACCACCGTGTCACAAGTCACTCTGCCCCCTGTAGCCACCCCTTCTGCTCCAGCCCTGCCCCAACCCCCCAAACAAAAACCAAAACCTTTAGTCCCCTGCCCCCCTTTTCCATGTCACTTCCTACTCCAGCCCCCACCTATGCCCCCATCGGGATGTAAAACCCCTTTTCCCTTTCGGGGTTAATGCCCCCCCTTGGGGGGTTAACACTTCGGAACCAAGATGGTAGACAACAGTGTATGTCCAATTATGGATAAAAATACGGGGGGTATAGGTGACCAGGACCCAGCCACCCCTAAGTGGAGAACCTCATGGTACTGGGACAGAGACACAGGGGGAGCGGGCTCTAACAGCATGGGATGACATGATGAAGGAAGCCCGAGCAGAGGCTCATAGGACAATAAGCAAATATCTGTTTGCTGCTGGGGGGGCCACCAGCTGCCCCACTGCATAGCACCCCCCGGGAAAGAAGGGGGAGAGTCAGTGCCCAGGGGAGAGGGAAGGAAAATTGAATGGCAGCCCCCCTTCCCTCATCGGCCTCACGAAAGGGGGGGAGGGGTGTGGGGGCCCGAACATGTTATTTTTTACTTTCCCACCGAGCAAGCGTATTTTTTAAAAACGGGGTGAATTGCCGGACCCTGAGAAAAACCATATTATTACAGGAAAGTTTGGCGATATGAAGACACTTAGAAATATTATGGTTCTTGTCGGGGGAAACAGGGGTTTTCGCGGGCCCCGTTGGGCCGAATCCCTCATAAACCCCTCAGATAGGGATGGATCACTGCTGCCCCCAATGTACTGGAACAGCTAAACAATGGGTAAAGACGACTTTCAGCCCAAGCTTGACATGACAGACTTCACCAGTATAAGGGGAAACCGTGGAAGATATCAGCAGGATAACTCAGAGTTCTCTGATTTAGGATTTTCTTCCTTTGAGAAGCCACATCCGGTGCTGACCAGGGCTTGGTGGATGGCCTGCTGGAAAACCCATGGAAAAGCAGCTGAAGAGGGTTTCCCCTAGTAAAAACCCCCTCCATGTGGGGGCTTCTAGTTACACAAGGCAGGAGAATACTCCTCGGATTGTGTTAAAGCCTGCTCCTTTTGGGGGGAAGCATATGGGGGACTCGGACCTCCAGCCAAGACCCCCGCTTACTGCTTTTGCAAAAAGGCAGGACACGGGGCCCCCCCCCCCCCCCCGAAAAACAAAAGGGAGAACACCACAACCCCCAGAACTCAACCCTCCCCTTGATGTCTGTCTTTTCCACAAGCCCACATCCATAGGACAAGGGGGGTCCACTCTCGTGCAAAATTCTGGATGAGGGGAGTGAAGACAAATCCCTCCAGATAAAATTTAGGTCCTTTCCCGAAGCGAAGAAAAACTATTGCCAGTGCCCCTGCACTAGGACCCCGGCCTACCAAAAACCTTTAAGCCTTTTTTATCGGAAAGGGGGGACATTCCCTAGGTTTTTGCACAGGCCCCCTGTAGGCCGAAACAGACAGCGGGGGACTATCGCAAGACGGACCCCGCGCAAGGGGGGCCTTCCTTTACAGGCTTTGGCTGCAGCCCCCTGCTGCTGGTAAAAAAGGGGTATTGATCGGCACTCCCCCACCTTCGGCTCCCCTGGCATCTCCCCCATTCTAACCGCGACTTTTCATACAAGCATCTCAGGCTTCAAGTTTCTCCCCTGCCGGGTAAATTACCTCTTATGCCTGTTGTTCTTCATCCAGCCCCCTTATTCCCCTTCCTCAAGGGGGGGGGGGGGATAAGAGGGAACGGAAGAATGGTCACATGAATAAAGCCTGATTTCTTTGAAGTATGAAGATGTTTACTTTCATTTGAACCCCGGATATGGGTTTTTTTTGTGAAGGATCCCGATTTGCAACTGCAAAAAACGTTTTACAGGGTTGCCGGAGCACATCACACTAAATGTTGGAACAAAAAAGTATCCATTGCAAAAGTCAGCCCAAAAGACGCGATGCGTTTGGCCCGAGGGGGAAAATGGCCAAATAAAGTAGGACTCAAAAAAACGCTTTCGGGGTCGCCCATGACGTTGGACCTATTTGGAAAACTGAGGTTTTTCCGTCGGGACCCCCGGAAACATGGACAGCCTTCAGTCGATTTTATGCACTGTGTGCCACGGACAGTGGCTAACTGAAAATCAAGCAATGGAAGTGAATCAGAAAAGAAAACCCCTTGGCTGACCAAGCAGCCACACAGGGCGCAGGAGGTGAAAAAAGGGGAAGCGGGGGGGCGGGGTAGGGGGAATTACACCCCAACCCCAAGGAGACTGCTGGCCAAGATGCGGAACGCTCCCCGGAAGAACAGGAGAGGGGAAAAGAAGGAGCCAAGAAAACGAAAAGAGGGCTATTGGGGTAGGGAGGCGACCCTGCTTGCCACGGGGACTATACCCCCTTTGTGCAAAGGGGGACATGGAACGGGGCTCGAAAGAAGATGCTTAAAGGGCAAAAAGAAACAGCATGCCCTGACCAGACGCCCCGCCCTAGCTTGGGTTTGAGTAGGGACACGCCCCGGGGAGAATTATCCCTCTCGCCCATGAACCGTTTTGGAGTGCCCCCAAAGGTGGTCATATTTTTTAGCATTGAACCAAAATATGCTATACCTCTTATTGACGCAGTGGTTAAAGTAGTCGCTAATGCTTTCTAGAGTTTTCCCTTCCAGTCCAACTTAGACGTTTTTCTGCTCATAAAAAAACCTGGAGACGGGCTACAAAAAGAAGTTTGTTGTAAAACCTAGAGCCAGGTTTGAGGGGCCCGTCCAAGTCCTGGACCCCGGATCACATTGTCAAGGTGGCGGAAAGCCCATGGGTTTTATCTTCACACGCAAATTTGCTTCAGCCCCCCAGATGAGGGAATTCTGTGTTTACTGATGTTTTAAAATTTGTTTTTTTAATCTTGGTCGAACCCCTGCATAATTTTTTTGTGTGATGGGGGGAGTTTCTGGGACCCTCTTGTATTACTGGGGGGCTGTGGGGGTTTAAACACAGGGAATACATGGGGTATTTAACCACAGACGCCCTTAAAAGAGGGAAAACAAACAGGGAAAACCCTCTCACTAGGATGAGGTTGACAAGACTGAACCTGTCGAGAATAGGAGTACCCGGAGAAAGCACCCCCAACGTAAATTTTGGGAAGACCCAAAACTGAGGAGGCATAATGTCCCGAAGACTATAAGTGATGAGGGGTTCGAAGATATGACACAATAACCCAGGTGAGAAAGAAGCCTCCCAAAGGGGGAGCTTTGACCCCCATGTGTATATTGATGCATAGGGGGCCCAAAGGGGGTCCCCGATGAGTTTAAGGCAAGGAACCAGGTGGCCGCTGGGTTTGAAATTTTTGCTACCATAATCTGTACGCCCCAAAAGGAGAAACCCCTGTATTTTTTCCCAGAAAACAGGACCGAAAGGGAAGGGCACTTGGCCATTTAGAAAAAGTGATCTCTAGGGAAAAAATTTAAAAGGGAAACCCGGATAATCACCCCCCGGAGCATGGGTCACTTCAGTTTAAAAGGGTTTGGGAGGGGAATGCTTGCCAGTAGGTATTTCCATATTGATTTTGGTTCTAATTCTTGCTCTAATTTTCTGTTGTTTTTCTCCCTTGTTTAAAGGGGAAAATATTTGGAAAGCTGTGGCCAGCTACTCCCCTCATGATAACGTTGTGCACGGGCCCGGCCAATGAGACAGCGACCTACCCCAAATCTTCATTCCCAAAACCTGACCCTTGATGATTGGACATTAAGCCATAGGGAAAGAGGATAGGGAGAAAAAAGAGAACAAAGTTCAGGGGGGACTGTTTTGGGTGAGAACAAAGGTTATATATGTGTGATCCTTTGTTTCTCTATTTTAATGTAAAATTATTAAAACCTCACAATAAATTCATAAAAATTTAAAAAAAAGGGGCATACCTATATAATACAGCATGTAAAACTGTAGAAAATTTTGTCATTAAAAGTGTTAAACCCAAAAGGCCCGGTGTGTATTTGTATAAATTTGTTTTGGGAAACCCCGATGGCGGCTTAGAAGTTACACCCTGTGTTCAGCATTCCGAATGTTTGGGTAGGGTCCATTTGTAAGGGGTGCCCAAAACCCTACAGCCTGGGACATGTGATGCTTTTATCTACCATTTGCAAAAGGGGATAAAAAACCCCATTTTGTGAATAAAAACAAAAAACCTTTCATAGACAAGGGATTTGTGATTTCTTTTTTCGGTTTCACCCTTTGTTTTTTTTAAGATAATTTGAAACCCCCCAAGGACAGAATGCCCTTTTGAGGCACTTTCTATTTCACTAACGTTACCCCCTCTTTGGGGCTTTCCCACCCCTACACTTTAGGGGGTGAAGGTCCCACTACAAAGGTTCTCGCATTTATTTAAAAACCCGTGCAGGGGGTGGGTGAAAAAAAAACCAAAAAAGGGGGCAGCCACTTCCCCCCAAAAACACCCTTTTGATGTGCAGAAACAAATTTTGTTTTGTAAGTTATATGGGGAAGTGGCTGCCCCCTCTTTATTTTTTTTGCACTCCAGCCACGTTCACAGATTTTTAAGCATACTACCAAACTGGTTACAGTGAATTAAGGATAACCAAGTCAATGTTTATGAGTGGCCATCACAAAGCCCTGATCTCAATCCTATTAATAATTAATGGGCAAAACTGAAAAGGCAGGTGCGAGCAAGGCGACCAACAAAAAAGGGTTCATTTACACCCGTTTTTGTCAGGGGGCAATGGGCCCAAAAATTTTACCCAAATATTGTGAGAACTTGTGCAAAGGGTATCCCAAAAAAAATTTACCCCCAAAACATAAAGTTTAAGGGAATGTTGCAAAACTAATGACATGTATGAAACTTTTTTACTTTGCAAAAGTAAAAAAATGCCTTAAAAATTTCTCTTTCTCATTCGGCATTTGCCCAAAAATAAATAATTTTTTAATCCTAATTTAACCTAATGGTAAGGTATATACTGATTTCATTCAGAATTTAGAAAACATGCAAGTTCGTTTTAAATGTGTCCCCACCAGACACACGCTCTATCTATCTATCTATTCAAAACACTGTATACCGTGTGGTGTGTTTTGTGTTGGGGATATTTAGTTATTTCCCCTCAGAGTTTTGCATCACATACTTTACATATAAGATCACCCGATTTATGCATTTAAATTAGACCTTAATGGTTTGGTTTTCATCATATAATGACCCTCTCTATAACATAGATAGATACTCAAAAAAACAGCAGGAAATAATATCAAAAATTTTTAAAAACTCTTTTTTTTTTTACCTTAAAAACACACTTTTTTTAAATCGAGTATAAGAAACAGAAAAAACCCAAATAACTGCAGGCAAAGCTGGTTCCCACAATACAAAGAGTCAAAAAGATGTAAATTTTAAAAAGGATCCCCCAAAATTAAAGGATAGTATATAATAATATTGGTTGTAAAAGGTGATATGCAAAGATACCACCAACAAGTGTATCAATCATCTATGTCATAGATTTTCCCGTAATACACCAAAAAGAAAACATCAATACCTAATTATAATGGAGGGGGGGTAATGAATGAATGAGGACCTCCACCCCGTACGCGCCTTTCACGTCCCCTGCTTCTTCAGGGGGCCTGGCATTTGGCAAATATAAATAATGTTGTTAATCCTAATTGACCTAATACGGGTAAGGTTTATACTGATTTCATGTCAGACAGTGAGAAAATCATGCATATGTGTCTTTTTAAATAGACACATTCCGAAATATCCGCTCCATTAATACTCAGGAACTCACAGACACCATACAGTCCTCACTGCCCCCAATCTCCTCCCTCTCATGTCCTGACCAGGCTGTCAAACGTTATAATGAAACTCTCACAACCACCCTGGACATGTTGGCACCACTCAGACTCCGCACCACCAGAGTCAGACGCCCGCAGCCTTGGCACACGCCTCAAACTCACCATCTGCAGCGCTGTTCCAGGTGTGCTGAGCGGCTATGGAGAAAGTCAAAGCTAGTCTCCACTACAAATTCATGCTCAGAACTTACCACACTGCCCTTCACTGCGCCAAACAAAAATATTTCACCTCACTCATCTCAACACTACACAACAACCCAAAACGCCTCTTTGATACCTTCCACTCCCTCACTGACCTCTGTGCTGAAGACCTGGCCTCTCACTTCAAAGAGAAAATTGAAAATATCCGGCTAAACATATCTCAGTCCACAAGTAATACCCATCCCATCCCCTCCCGCACGTCCTCTATTCTGCTCTCAGCTCTTGAACCGACGACAGAGGAAGAAGTGTCCAGGCTTCTCCTGTCTGCTCGTCCCACCACCTGCTCTACCGACCCCATTCCATCCCACCTCGTCCAGTCTATTTCTCCAGCTGTCCTCTCTCACCTTACTGCTATCTGTAACCTCTCTCTCTCCACTGGGATCTTTCCATCTTCCTTCAAACACGCCATCATAACCCCTTTACTAAAAAAGCCCTCTCTGGACCTGTCCTGTGCTGCTAACTACCGACCTGTCTCTAACCTGCCCTTCATCTCTGAACTCCTGGAACGCTTGGTCTACTCTCGCCTAGTCCGCTATCTCTCTACTAACTCTCTTCTTGACCCTCTGCAATCAGGTTTCCGCACCCTACACTCCACTTAAACTGCTTTAGTTAAAGTCTCAAATGACCTCCTAACAGCAAAATCTCAGGGTAACTATTCATTGCTGCTTCTCTTGAATCTCTCTGCAGCATTTGACACTGTGGATCACCACCTTCTCCTTAGCATGCTCAGCGCCATTGGCCTCCAGGACACCGATCTCGCTTGGTTCTCTTCCTACCTATCTGATCGCTCCTTCAGTGTCTCATTTTCTGGTTCTATCTCATCTCCTCTCCCTCTTACTGTTGGAGTTCCTCAGGGATCAGTTCTAGGTCCTCTCCAATTTTCATTGTACACAGCCCCCATTGGACAAACCATCAGTAGATTTGGCTTCTAGTACCATCTCTATGCTGATGACACCCAATTATACACCTCCTCCCGTGACATCACTCCAGCCCTGCTACAAAACACCAGTGACTGTCTGGCCGCTGTCTCTGACATCATGTCCTCTCTCCATCTGAAACTAAACCTCACTAAGACTGAACTTCTTGTCTTTCCGCCATCTACTAACCAACCCCACCCTGCTATTTCTGTTTCTGTATGTGGTACCACCATTTCTTCTAGGCAGCAGGCCCGCTGTCTGGGGGTTATATTAGATTCTGATCTGACCTTCACCCCATATATCCAATCCTATGCCCGCTCCTGTCACCTGCACCTCAAGAACATCTCCAGAAACCGTCCGTTTCTCACCGAAGAAACAACTCAAACTCTCATTACTGCAATTATTCTTTCTCGTCTTGACTACTGTAACTCCTTGCTTTTCGGTCTCCCTCTCTGCAAACTCTCCCCTCTTCAATCTGTCCTCAATGCAGCAGCCAGGCTCATCTTTCTCTTCAGCCGCTATACTACCCTGTGTCAGTCACTGCACTGGTTGCCCATTCAGTACAGGATACAGTATAAACTCAGCATTCTCACTCATAAAGCTCTCCACAGCGCTGCACTCCCCAACAACTCCTCCCTCGTCTCTGTCTACCACCCGACCCGCTCTCTCCGCTCTGCTGCTGATATCAGGTTACACTCATCAATCATCCGAACCTTCCATGCCCGTCTCCAAGATTTCACACGTGCGGCATCAATTCTCTGGAATATGCTACTGCGGGTGATCAGGCACATTCATGACCCTCACAGTTTTACGAGGGCCCTGAAAATACATCTTCTCGGTCTGGCCTACCAAGATCCCTAACTGCTATCACACACATTTGTCACTCCGTACACTAGAGCACTCACAGGCACTTATCTGTATATAGATGTACTGTCAGGGTGGCAGGTTCATCCATTTTTCATGTAAACCACCCCCTATTTATGAAACAAGGCTGGACCATTGTAAACTTAGCACTTCTTACCGTATGTTTTACACATATACCCTAATAGATTGCAGGGCCTTCACACCTTGTGTCTCATTTGTAAGTACTTTTATTGTGTAATGTCTGTACGTTTACCCTTGAATTTGTAAAGTGCTGCGGAATAGTGTTGAACGATTATTATCGACAAAGTTGAAATCGGCACAGTTTTTATGTTGATCGAAATTTTTAGATCATGCGATAATTTAGGTTAAAATCTGTGCATCATCTATTAAGATCGCGCCATTTTTGGCGCATTCTTCATTTTGGCTGGGGGGGGCCAGCAAATATCAGCTTACAGAATAGAGCAGGAGGTGAGAAATGTGTTTGGGACCGTCATGTACTGGGAGGTGTAATGGTTGCGATTCGTCTGGAAAAATCACATGACCTCGTTACAGAGAACACGCGTTTCCCGTGTTCAGCCTCAGTGTCTCTCAGCGTCTCAGAGCAGAAGGGACGGCGCTCGTGCTTGTGTTCCAAACAGCAGCAGGCGAAATTAATCTATTTTTTTCACAGAGAAATCTGTTACTTTTAGTCTTGATCCGTTACAATTTTAGTTAGATTTAGAGATTGGAAGATTTTATGTAGTTAGTAGAGAATTTTAAAGGAGCATCTAACCGACTGTAAAGGTCACGGGGGGTAGCGGAAGGGGGCCACCGGCAGACGAACACAGACAAGCTCTATAAAGAATACTGGATAAAGTTCACGCAAGACTTAAGTGTAGACATTGCACTGCAATAGCTTTAATATGTAACAGTATTTTCTATTGAGAAATATTCCTGGATATTGGGCAGCCTGAACGTATAATATGATACACATCTTTACTAGAAACAGCAGGTCTCTTTGTTAGGTGCAAAACTCCACTTTAATTATCAGTATACATTTCAGATAGGTGTTCATTTTCCAATTTGGCCCATTTCCACCTTTGTTCATATACCACCATGCAGATAAATTAAGAATCGAAGCAATTTGTGGAAGTCGCACAGGTTGATAGGTGCCAAAACTACCTTTATTAATCCGAATACAGTTACGATACGTGTTTTTTTTTCACTTTTGCCCATATCAGCGATTTTGTTGATCAGAGCCACCTTGCAGTTACATGTTAATGCAGCAATTTTGGTTTGTCACCACAAACAGGTGAATTGAAAGGTGCCCAAAATACCTTATTTAGTTATCCGAATACATTACAGATACGTCTGTTATTTATTTGTCACTTTTGCCGCAGTCCCCCAACATTTGAGTGATAGCACCACCTTTTAGTCAGTTAAATGTTGAATCAGCAATTGCGTGTTACCACGGATGACATTGAATAGATGCAAAAATAATCGCTTTTCTATTTATCCGAATACAATACACACGACATACGGTTTTTTTTTCGAGTTTAGATGAGCGATCACTACTGCTTTGTACATTGAGTGACAGCCTTTCAGTAAATGTGAGAATGCTGCAAGAGTTTTGTCGACTCACCACACACTGACACATTGGAGAAGGTGCCAAAAATACCTTTTTATTTATCCGAATACACATACAGCTATACGTGTTTTTCTGCACTATTTGCCAGTCCAAGATTTGTTGATCAGAGCCCGAACCTTGCAGTTAAATTTCTGAGAATCCAGCAATTAGTGTATACCAACAGGTGGAATTCTTGATATGTGCCAAAAAATACTTTTTATTATGCCGAATACATTAAGATACGTTTTTTTTTCACTTTGGTCGCACTACAAGATTCGCATTCATTGAAGGCACCTTGCACTTAAATGTGAATTGCGGGCTCAATTTTGTATCACCACAGGTTTAATTGAAAGGTGCCCAAAATTACACACACATTTTAACACAGAATACATTACAGGATAACGTGGTTTTTTTGAACGTTTGGCGCACTACTGCTTTTGTTCATTGAGGCACCATGCACTTAAATGTGAATACTCTGCAATTTTGTAGTCCCACCAACAGTTAAAATTTGAAAAAGGTCCAAAATACTTGTATTATTCCGTCACACATACACATTTCAGCATACCGCACAGATTTTTTTTACTTTGGCGCACTGGCAGCTTGTTCATTGAGCACCTTGCACTTAAATGGTGAATGCAGCAATTTTGTAGATCACCCAGTGTGAAATTGAAAAGGTGCCAAAAATACCTTGATATATCTGAATACATTAACAGATACGTGGGGTTTTTTTTTTTCATTTTGGGATCGGTCAGGCCAGCTTGTTTGTATAGATCTACTTTGCAGTTAAATTTTCGAATCACACAGCAATTTTGTAGCACCACAGGTGAATTAAGTGCCCAAAATACCTTGTATTATTCCGAAATACATTTCAATACGTGTTTTTTCAACTTGGCGCAGGCCAGCTTTGTGAACAGATCTACTTTGCAGTTTAATTACACGATCATACAGCAATTTTGTATGTCCACCACAGTGAATTGAATAGGCTGCCAAAAATACCTGATTGTCCGAAGTACACATTAGATACGTGATTTTTCTTCAATTTGGCGCACAGGCCAGCTTTGGTGATAAGAATTCTACTCTGCAGTTTAAAATTTGATTACAGCAATTTTTGTAGTACCCCCCCCCCCCCCCCCCCTCCCCAACCTACAGGTAGAATTGATGAGGTGCCAAAAATCACCTTGTAACTTATCTCCGAATACATTTCATATACGTGTTATTTTCCAACGTTTGGAGCGCAGGCCAGTTTTGTTTATAAAGATCTACATTGCAGTTAAAATTTGAATACAGCAAATTTTGTAGTCACCACAGGTGAAATGGATAGGTGCCTAAAAATACCTTTTATTATCCGAATACATTTCAGATACTGATTTTTCTCACTTTGGCGCAGGCCATGCTTTGGTGCTAGATCTACTTTGCAGTATATTTCTTGAATCCATCAATTTTGGTTTTGATTTGAGGGGATTTGGAGAATACTGTGATTTTCCCGTCTTTTAATAAGATACTTTCCAAACTCTTCCATACCTTCTCAAATTTTTATATTCTGAAACAAGGAGCGAATTCATGGGGGTAAGCTAGTCAAAGAGGGGGGTAAGACATGGAGGTAAGGTACGAGAGAAGGTGCTCCTTCTATCCAGATGCTGGCACAAAACGCATGCCACCATCGTCAGTTGCAGGACCGCAGCCTTGTCATCGCGGCTGGGGTCGAGGGCCCTGTGAATCTCAGTAACTGAAAGCGTTGCAAATCCTGTCTTCAGTGGTAATGCAACCTGCATCCACAGCTAACCTTCTCGTCCCTTTCCCAGTCATACGGCCACAATTTGTCTATCAGCATCACAGCATCCGTCCAACATGAAGCACCAATGTCTACTCGTGTACCCACACACTGTGGTTAAATCCATTTTCTGAAGACCTCTTTAGATGACATAATGCGTTGGGGTCAGAAGGCATGTTAAAAGAATCAAGGATGCCAAAGAGGAATAGGGGTTTTTTTCTCTGCTCTGACGACCCAGTTGCTGATGCCATAAGAGGAGGAGAAGAAAAGCCGGTCAATCTGCCAAAAATTTTTCCGGGCGGTCGGCAAAACGCCTTTTGCCCCATTGTCCCTGTTTTCTTGGTAGCCCGCAGCTCCTGGATGCAGAATGTCAGGACTAGACAAAGTCACCTGTGTTGAATGATGATGATCGGACACATTGCGGATCCAACGTGGTATATTCAGCAGAATTGCTTGCGAGCGCGCATTCATCACTGACAAGGAGGAAGAAACGATGGGGTAGTGTCAGTATCGGGTTTCCGCTCAGAAAAGGGAGAGAGCGTCGCAGAAGTCCCGCTGAGATATTCCGCCATGCAACGGTCACGCAAACCCCGCTCCTTCGCTTATCGCCGTCAAAAGTCCAGACCTCTAAAGCCTGGCCTTTCTTTTAGCAAAGCCTCTGATTCACCCAGCGATGTCATATGCCCGGCCTTGGCCCGTAAACGCACTAGGTAGTAGGCAAGATCCCTTAGGTGTTAACCACCACCATACCCATGTCTAGGAGATCGACTGCAGGCGAATGCATGAGTTGACTCAATGGAGCAACAACTTGGCTAAAAAAAGGCCAGACACCGACGCCGGTGCCTCCAACCACTGCGTCACACCCTCTGTCTCCGCCTCCTCCCTCCTCTTACAGCCACCACCAAGCGTTCATTTCAGCTGCCCATGTTCTCAGAGTCATGATCCAGAGGCTCACGCCTCCGTTCAGCCTCCACCGTCGCCCAGTACCACAAGCACAACCAGAGACCCATCCCTACCCCTTCTCCTTCCGCCAGTTTTGAAACGACCAGCACGCCGTACACGGCGACAACTGTCCTATAGCAGCCATGCCTTCTGTCTTCCAGGTTTCTGGGAGCAGAAGAAAGCACTTAACCCAAACATCCCAAAAGCCAAATGCCTGAATGGATCGGCATGCCATGCTTTTGGCCTTGGAAATGTTGCCTTTTCCGCTGGTGGACAGAATAGTGTTTCCGCCATGTCATTCGCCCTTGCCTGCTCGAAATGACCAATAACCCAGAATGCCGAGCAGGCATTTTCTTTGCCAGAAAAGCTGTCCCATTCCCTGGCCAGCCACGTGTCATCTAAAATTTCAAGCCGTTTGTCCTGAGTGCATCTGTGGCCGCGAAAAGTCCATCAGACCACCGACACATGGACTAGTAAAGCAGCCACGGCCAATGGCGCTATATCTCTATGACAGCGACACTGGGTGAGCGCTGGGTGATGTCTCTGGGGGTGACGGTGTCTCTCAGTCTCGGCGCACCAGCTCTCAAAACGCGGGATGAGGCAGGTATTCTTTCCCCCAAAGGTCCCTGGTGGCATCACGTGCCCAGAGAAACCAGGCCGATGTTTGAAATTAATCTGTCTTGGAGAACCGTTCCCACACACAGGACAGGAGCTGTGGACGGCTCTCCGCAACGAGAACCGAGCGCTGCTGGGTGAACAAAACCTTGTGTCCAGGCAAGGTGGTGGTTTTTGGGTGGGGGGGGGGCCGATAACGGGCTGAAATCTAGCTGGCCGCCCTTAAGACGTAGGTGGAGCACATCCATCTGGCACATTTCATCGAACCTTGTATTCCAGAAATTTCTAAGAGCCTACCCGGTCTGGACACCTGCTGAGGATGGCTCGAAGTCTAAGTTTCACACTTCCAGCCGTTCCGCACCCTGCTCGTCCCGTAGTCACTGGCTGCGTTGCAGCGTCAGCATCGGCCTCCCGTCAACCGACTCATTGTTGACGTTGCAACACGCTGGAATTCCACCCTCCACTGGCTCCCATCGTTTGTGGCAAGCAGGCAATGCCATTACACAGTACGAATTGACACCTTCCTGACAAGCAGCGGTGCGACCTCGGGGTGTTGAGCCCACCGAGAGTGGAGGCAGGTGAAAGAGCACTGCACCATCCTTGCCAGTTTAAGAAGCCACCAAAATGGTTTAGCTTGCGGACATTGCCCTTGTCATCCATGAGCATTGTGGTGATCTTCAGTTCCTGGAACGATCGTTGGACACTCTGTATAACAACAGGTCCCCGCCAGCGATGGAGGAGGAGACGGACACAGATGCGGACACGGAGCCTTTCTCTCTCCGTCAAATTCCACAAGGCCCGACATTTCCAATTTCAACGTCTTCCTTTAGGCAGTGGTTCGGCGGTCCAGAGCTAGTGCAAGGTGGTGTCATCAGCTCTCAGGTGCAATCATCTAGGCAAGTCAGGCTGTGTTGAAGCTGGTTGCCGGAGGGAAGAGGTAGGAGGAGGAGGTATTCCTAGACAGCCGTCGTTACCACGACTTCCCCTTCCTTGGAAGAGTGTTGGCGCGAATTTGAGGCGGGAGGAGGAAGATGAGGAAGATCATTTGCTAGTAGCCCCATCGACCCAAAGGCTTGGGAAATCAAGTCTTCCATCTCTCACATGAGTGCTTGGAATGCCTCCATTTCCTCCAACATGAACCTCAGCATTAAGGCAATCAAAATGAACACAGTTCTGGGTGGCCACCCTCCTGGGATCCCCGGTACAAAACAAACACTCAGCACTTTCTTCCCAACCCACGCCAAATAGAGAGTAAAATGCAGAAATGAGACCTTCACTGATTGATCAACTGGAGACATCTGTTGCGTTCCGCTTCACGTTCCCCAAATGTCACGTTGGAACAACATCAGCGACGTGACAGCAGTAGAGTGCCAAGTAGCTGTAGTGGCAGCTTCCCAGCAGGCAAGGTGGCCGAACCCTAAATGGGTGACCTCGGGCAATCTTTGTTTACCCCGTCACCAACGCATGCAATGCAGGGCACACATCCAAACACACAGAGACCAGCTTAAGATCATGGGGGCCCCGACTATCTGCGTCTCAACACCGATTTTTTTTGTATGTGCTCCGGACACAATAGACTTCTGGGTATCCAAAATGGACGAATGGCCTGAGCTCGCTCGCCAAACACCATAGGGGTTGTTGTCCTGCCCAGCAGCCAGCGTCATATCTGAGTGGACCTTCAGCACAGCTGGAGGAGTCATTACAGACAAACGCATCCGGTTTTTCCACAGTTAATGTTGATCGTTTGACTTTCATAAAGATGAAATAGGCATGGATCTCTTATGATGTTGTAGACACAAATGCCGAGGTCACCGATTAGTTTGCTGGTCTACTTCCAATTCCTCTTCAAAACAGAAATGGTCCTCTTGAAAAATGTTTTTTAAAATGATCATTTCTTACTGCAATTTTTATTCTCTTTTCCAACAGTTAATTTTGCTTTGGGTTTTTTTGTGAGGAGACTGTAAAAGACAGCAAGGTTTTCATGACAACACCGTATTCCATTTACTCACTTTATCTTTAGAAGTTTTCCGCATTGTCAATGGTTTTGAGGTCATGTTGCTGTGAGATACAGCTATAATTATGGTCCTTTGGAACAGAAATGTGGCTTTTAAGTGACATTTCTCCCTCACAATTTTTAATAGTTGTGACACCTTACATGCCTTCGGCCGCCATCTTGGCTCGGCCCGGGGCTATTCAGCTCACAGGATCGCTGTCTTTTGTAAACGGATGGCACACCGACACAGGTCTTCCGTTTAAAACTGGCCTCAAACCAGCTTTATGATGCACAGTATATAGAAGAAAAACATACATAAATCAAAACCCAGCCGTACTGACCACTAACAACATGTGTAAAGAGTCCCTCTCTCACATGTGAAACAAGGACCTAACGTCCAGTCCTCCCGAAAACCTTTCTCCCAGTCTCCCACTGGGTTCCGGCTTCTTCCAAGCCTCTGGGGGCCAGAGCCTCTGTCTCCAGCTCCAGTGCTGCTCAAGGTTCTGGCAGCAACCACGCCCCCTGATCTCCTGTCGTAGGAGGCCTTTAATAGGTGCTCCAGATGCACCCAATACCTGGGCTGGAACCAGAAGACCTGGAACGTGGGAACAACCACCCACCCATCTGCATGTTGTTTCCGGAAGGCCAGCCCTTAATGGCTGAACATTAGCCGTGCTAGGTATAAGGCCCCAGCACCCTAATGCTGCTGACCGAAAATTTACCTGGCTTCCCCACCGATACCAGGCTCCCCGGTGGCACGTACGCCACCGAGTGGCAGAACCATGCGACCACCTAAGGTCGCACCGTGACATATCCCTCCCCTCTGATAAAGGCCGTAGGACTTCATCACCCTGCATAACCCTACCTCCTGGGTAAAAGCACCTACTTTGGGGCAACATCTTCCCTATATCCTCAGGGGCAGAGACAACATTTTTCACGTACAACTCAGCTGTGGGCTCATAGCACGCATTCATCCTAAAATCGGCGACTGACCGGTCATAGCCACTTTCTATAGATGGTACCACGCATATGTGCTCTGCCACCTTGAAGTCCTCCCCTTCAGTCCGCATGCTGACATTCATAGGGCTACTATTGACAACTACAATATCAGTGCTATCATACCTACTAACCTTCTTCCTCACACAAACGGCCTTAGCATTGCGCCCACTGGGCAGTGTCTTCCCTATTTTGGGTCTCACAAAAGACCCCTGTTTGGACCCAGCCACCACACTATCTTCATCAGAAGCTGTAATGACAGCAGACTTCTCAGAGTTGCTATACACTATGGCCGCTTGGGGCGCACCTGAGCCCAAACCTGCTACCACTTTGTCTGCAGGACTATGAGGAACCCAAAACCTCTCTTCAACACAAGTCCGCGGGCCCTCACTGACCATCCCATGCTCCTTAGGGTCAGCTACATTCCCTAATTTCTTGGGACCCTGGAGCTCCGCCTCTAGGTTACTAGCTGACATCTGGCCTTTCTTAGTGACCACCTTAGTGGTGATAACTTCCTTTGGACTAGGATCCACTGTGGCCCCCATAATATGCATGCTAGTAAGTGCAGGGTTCCCACTGCCAACATTACCTGGCATTTCACTAGTGCCAGAGGACACATTCCCCTGGGCACACCTCTCATTGGCTCTTTCTAGCAGCGGATCCTCTGCAGCAACGTGTGGAGATGTTTCTTTTACATTTCCTGTAACAATCGCTGGGGGAAAACTCTCAGTATACCTGATAGTTATATCCTGGGCTATGATGAGAACCTCTACATATAGGAAACCCTTGCTGTTTACCTCAGCTCTGTTACTGGGGATTTCCTTACCATCTGAGGGTTCCAACATACTGATCTGTCCCTCACTAGCGTCTAAGCAACCCCTCTTTGCGGGCTGTAGCAGCTCACTTTTTGCATCACTACCATTGCTACAGTCCTGTAGAAGCTACTGAAAATACAGCAATCCTTGGAGCACATGCACTCAGCTGCACTGCAGATCCCAGCATGACCATTCTCTTCATTCCCTGCAGTGTCATAATCTGGATTTCTATCACAGATCCACTTCTCTGTAATACCCTGCTCAGGGCTGTACACAAAATCTGCCTTGGCACACGTTTTCATTGCACAATATTTTTCATCATTCCCATCTGCATAATCAGCATTATCATAACACTGAAGCACTGACACATTGCCGTGTCCATTCCCACACTGAAATAGAGACTCTTCACTGAGTGTTTGTTTCCCATGGTCAATAACCACCCCATTCACACTCCTAGTCTCCACATACATGGTAGCAGAGCCCTCATATCCAAGGTTTGCCTTCTCCCTTCCAGGCAATGCATTGGCCGTGTTCACACCAGGCAACTCAATCACCTTTTCCACACCAGCAGAGTGCACCTGATTGCTACTGGTGACCACATTAGCTCCGCAGGCAACTGTATTAATAGCACAATTCTTAGGATTGCTATCAATCCCCAGACATACCGCACCTGCACACATTGTGCTATTACCAGCCACAAGCTCTAGGGGCGCACCTGCAACTTGCACGTTACCTTCACATACATACAGTGCGCTGGGGTCACTGGTACACACATTTACTGACTGGCTGTCCATCACAGGACACACATCACCTGTGCTACTTGGATTGCTCTCCCCTATGACCTCTAGGGGCACACTAGAGCTACTCTCTGCTACCGCACCTCTAATTGCTTGTTCACACAGGGCCGCAGTAACTGGGGTTAATTTGGCAACACAGTCAACATCCCCCTGCTCAGCCTGTGTGACATAGCTATGGATCCCATGTATATTCAATCCCTTAGTTGCATTTGCAATAGGCATAGCATTTATACCACAGGAAGCAACATTGGAATTGTCCACTCCCCCAGACAACACAGCAGGTAACATACTGAGTTCCTCAGACTTCACAAGTCCATTTTTCACTGTCTCATTACCCTCAGGACTCTTCTCAAGGTCTGGCAGTGTGTCTGGGCCTCCATTTTGTACACCCTGGTGACCACACACATCCTGGATTTGATAGACAGTCTCAAAACCCGTTTCATATATAACAAGAACAGTCTTACCAGGGCTGATGTCTGGGGGCAGTCTGGACCTCTCCTGCTTTCTGTCCATGTCAGCCATGGGTGGGGCTCCAGACACCTGTGACTCCAGCGCTTGGGGCTGCAACCTCTCTGGCCTTCTCCTGAGAGGGCAGTCAGGAGCACATTCTGCTGCTCTATGGCACCTCCAACACAGCTCCCTCTGCTGGACGGTGGTAGCAGGCTCCGGCTGATGAATGTGGTTGCCCGTAGCAACGGCCGCACGCCGGTCCCTCTGCAACTCGGCCTCTCCAGACGTGGATGCACGCTTTCCTGGACTACAAGGCCTCCTGGCCACATGACATCCCCTCATGCAGTCGTCAGGTTGGTTGCCCATAGCAACGGCTTTCCCCACTTCTGGCTTTGCATCCTTCTGCATACACACAGTCCTTGATAACCCAAGACGTGTCAGAATTTGCGCCTTTAGTTTGGGGTAGTCTCTGGTGTCCTGCACGGTCATGTCACAATACACCCTCTGGGGTTTGCCAGTCAGATAGGGCGCCAGGACATCCGCCCACTGCTCTGTGGGTAGCTTCTCGCTGAGCGCTACTTGCTCAAAAGCTGCAAGGAAGACCTCCACATCTTCCCCTGCGGCCATCTTCCACATCGCCCCCCGCACCGCACTTCGGGCCCTCAAGTCCTCCTCTGCAGACTTCATCTGTGACACAGCCTCTCTGCCGGTCTTCAGCTGTGCCTGGAGCCTTAAATGGCTCTCTCTCTGGTCCGCTTCAAGCTCTGCCCGGAGTTTTCTATTATCATCGAGCTGCTGGGTCATGCGCTGTGCCCACAGTTTGCTCATCTCCTGCTGCTGGGCAGTCATCTGCACTAACTGGGCGAGCAGCTCCTCCATGGCAAAGCAAAAAAAAAACAACTTTTTTTTTTTTTTTTTTCCAAAGCCGCAGTAACAGTCTCTTAATGCACCACTTCGTGCCAACACTTCACCACTTCGGTTGTGCCAATTATGCCCGCATCCTCCACCATATGTGACACCTCACATGCCTTCGGCCGCCATCTTGGCTCGGCCCGGGGGTATTCAGCTCACAGGATCGCCGTCTTTTGTAAACGGATGGCACACCGACACAGGTCTTCCGTTTAAAACTGGCCTCAACCAGCTTTATTGAGGCACAGTATATAGAAGAAAAACATACATAAATCAAAACCTCAGCCGTCTGGCCACTAACTACACATGTGTAAAGAGTCCCTCTCTCACATGTGAACAGGACCTAACGTCCAGTCTCACCGAAACCTTTCTCCCAGTCTCCCACTGGGTTCCGGCTTCTTCCAAGCCTCTGGGGGCCAGAGCCTCTGTCTCCAGCTCCAGTGCTGCTCCAGGTTCTGGCAGCAACCACGCCCCCTGATCTCCTGTCGTAGGAGGCCTTTAATAGGTGCTCCAGATGCACCCAATACCTGGGCTGGAACCAGAAGACCTGGAACGTGGGAACAACCACCCACCCATCTGCAGTTGTTCCGGGAAGGCCAGCCCTTAATGGCTGAACATTAGCCGTGCTAGGTATAAGGCTCAGCACCCTAATGCTGCTGACCGACAATACCTGGCTTCCCCCACCGAGACCAGGCTCTCGGTGGCACGTCCGCCACCTAGTGGCAGAACCATGCGACCACCGAAGGTCGCACCGTGACAAGTGGCTGAGAAGTCATATTTATAATTTTTTGGGGTCATGTAGCTGTGAGATACAGCAATAATCATGGTCCTTTGGAACAGAAATGTGGCTTCTAAGTGGCATTTCTCCCTCACAATTTTTAACAGTGGCTGAGAAGTCATTTTTATAATTTTTTGGGTCATGCTGCTTTGAAATGCAGCAATACTACAGGTCCTATTATAAAAAAATGTTGTTTCTAACAGACATTTGTTCTTCACAATTGTCCAAAGTGGCTCAAGGGTCATGCTTTGAATTTTTGGGGGCATTTTGCTTTGAAATGCAGCTATACTACAGGTCCTATTATAAAAATTTTTTGTTTCTAACAGACATTTGTTCTTCACAATTGTCAAGAGTGGCTCAAGGGTGATGGTGCTGTCAGAAACAGGAATAGGTAGGACACTGTTAATGGACACATATTGCAAAATGACTTGTTTTTGCAAGATCTTTAACATAGCTATCAATCCCTGTATTGAGACAACCCATTTAATACAATTAAAAAAAGAGAAACAAAGACATGGTGGGATTCCATCCTATTTTAAAAATGTGTTTTCTAGAATTAAACTACTAAAAAACTTGCATGTACAAAATAGCTGGTAAAAAAATTCCTCTGAATTGTACAAGGGAGGTACAGGAAAACTTGACCAGATGTAGGTTATTCAGAGGACATGGAGTATGGAGCACGGACAGAGAACAAAGTACAGAGACAATTTCCTCCAGCACGTTGAGTAAAATGAGAAAAAGAATGCCAAGAAAAAGGGCACCTGGGTGGAACAGGAGTGTTAACCACCAGTATTTCCAAGTGAAGCTCAATTGGTCCGCACTCATACGGAGGGGCAAGCGCTACCCAGGACAGGGACAGTATATGTCCAGTGAAACTAAAATGGTGGTTGAAAGACTCCTATTTCCGGCACTTTTTAATCTGTGGGTCAGACAGGTTTAATGGTCATTCTGCGGTACAGGACAGATATAGTTAATGTCCAGTTCAACTAAAATGGTGGTTCAAAGACTCCTTTTCCCGGCACTTTTTAATTTGTGGGTCAGACAGGTTTTCTGGTCATTCTGTGGTACAGGACAGTTATAGTCAATGTCCAGTGAAACTAAAATGGTGGTTGAAAGACTCCTTTTTCTGGCACTTTTTAATCTGGGGGTCATGCAGGTTTGGGGCTCATGCTGTGGCCCAGGACAGGTATAGTCAATGTCCAGTGAAACTAAAATGGTGGTTGAAAGACTCCTTTTCCCGGCACTTTTGAATCTGGGGGTCATGCAGGTTTGGGGCTCATGCTGTGGCCCAGGACATGTATAGTCAATGTTCAGTTCAACTAAAATGGTGGTTGAAAGACTCCTTTTTCCGGCACTTTTAAATCTGGGGGTCATGCAGGTTTGGGGCTCATGCTGCATTCCAGGACAGGGATATTCAATGTCCAGTTCAAGTAAAATGATGGTTCAAATCATACTGCCTTCCTGCACTTTTTAATTTGTGGGTGATGCAGGTTTAAGGGTCATGCTGTGGTACAAGACAGGGATAGTGAATGGTTTGTGGCTTTTTTAACATAAGTGTGTTGCCTAAGATGTAGCACGTATCCATTTGACTGTTGTGGATGTTAATTCCAGCTTCTCCAGCCCTGTTTGGGTGTAAGAATGAAGGTGTTGTTGCTCTCCCATAGACTTTAATGGTCATTGCTCATAATCTACTATCGACTATCTTGTCGATGATGGTCGACTATTGACCATCGACCTATGTCGATGGCCAACGTAATCGCTCAACACTACTGCGGAATATGTTGGCGCTATATAAATAAAGATTATTATTATTATTATTAGTGTGCACACGCATGCACACACGCATCTATCTATCTATCTATTCATATACACTGTATATATATATATATATATATATATATATATATATATATATATATATAATATATATATATATATATATATATATAATATATATATATATGTGTGTGTGCATATATATTAGTTATTTCCAGTACAGAGGTCTACTGCATACTTGTAAATAAAAGCACAGAAAAGGCAAATTCTATGCTGCAAAGTGGCTTGCCCTGCAGTTGAACATCTATAAATCTGCTTTAGATTAGTCTTTTTATGTGGTACTTATGATGAGGGCAAAAGGGAAATGGCCTGATTTAGCAGAAGTAAATGTTGATTTTAACATTACAAAAGTGGATATAGCACATGTTGTATGATTAATATGTTAATTCATTTTTATTGTATACTGAAAACCCTGCTGCCCAGGCTTTAGACTTCATGAGTCATAGCAAAAGCTATCCAAAGATTTCTGCAAAATATATAGAGCAACTTCTTAAAGTTTTAATTTACTAAGGCACCAAAGCTATATTTTACATTGTGCATTGCAGCATTCCTATGCAATAGAAGATACAAAACTGTCACGAGAAACACACTTTTTCTGCAAACCAATATATCTATTTACTCAGGGGAGTTCGTTGTACTTTAGCCATGAACTGCTACTGTGATAAATGGTTTGCTCTTTTAGGCATTTTTCAATCAGACATTACATTGCTGCACTATTGCAAGTGTTCCGCTGAGCTACAATCTTGTAAGATGAAAGTCTATGACTATGCATACTAATGTCTGATTACATTTGATGTTGCTCCTTCTTACTAAGGCACAGAACAATCCAGACCCTCTGGGAAATGGAAACCACAACACAGCAAATTTATTGAAGGACAGCTATTTTGTTTTGAATTATATCTATACAAATTCATGTTGTTTCCTATTTGTATATGATGAACATATAAATCACATTCAGACATTTTTTTATTTTTTTTTTAATTTCTCTATTCCTAGTCTACTACATGAAAGGAAAATGCAAAAAATGAGGGAAAATGTCTAAATGAATTGGTAAACACACAAAATGAATAAATGCCAGTCTGATGATTCAGGCCTTCAAGAGGCAATTTGCAGTTCAAACATATAGCAGTAAGAACATTATTCCATATTCTAGTCTGGAATGCTAAAAGGCAGATATTGAACATAAGCCATACTTCACACTGTACTAAAACATCACTCAGTTTTTCAAAACACCAGCATTCTGTTCATACAATTTACTTTTCAACCTCCAAGAAAGCTCTCTGAATTTTACACACACATATATATATCCATACACTATATAAAAAACACATATGCATGTTTTTATCTTTATCTTACATGAAATCAGAATAAACCTTATCCGTTTTGGTCAATTAGGATTACCAAAATTATTTATATTTGCAAATGCCAGAATAATGAGAGAGATATTTTTTTAAGGGCATTTTTATTACCTTCGGCATAGTCAAAAGTTTACATACATTTCATTAGTACTTGGTAGCATTCCCCTTATGACTTGGGTCAAATGTTTTGGATATCCTTCCACAAGTTTCTTGCAATAGTTGGTAGGACTTTTGGCCCATTCCTCCTGACAGAACTGGTGTAACTATGCCATGTTTGTAGGTCACCTTGCTCACTACTGCCTTTTCAGCTTTCCCCATAAATTTTCACTAGGATTGAGATCAGGGCTTCATGTCGGCCACTCCAAAACATTGAATTGGTTATCTTTAAGCCACTTTGTAACAAGTTTGGCAGTATGCTTCAAGTCATTGTCCATTTGGAAGACCCATTTCCATCCAAACTTTAAATGTCTTGAGATGTTGCTTCAATATTGCCACATAATCTTCTTTCCTCATGATGCCATCTATTTTGTGAAGTGCTCCAGTCCCTCCTGCAGCAAGACAACTCCACAACATGATGCTGACACCCCCGTGTTTCACAGTTGGGATGGGGTTCTTAGGCTTTCAAACGTCGCCCTTTTTCCTCCAAATGTAACGATGAACATGATGGCCAAACAGTTCGATTTTAGATTCATCAGACCACAAAACTTTTCACCAAAAATGTAGGTCTTTGTTCCTGTGTGCATTTTCAAACATTAATCTGGCTTTTATATGTTTGTTTTGGAGTAATGGCTTTTTACTGGCATAGTGACCTTTCACCCCATGTTGATACAGTACTCGTTTCACTGTGGATAATGAAACAATCTTTCCAGCGTCCGGCAGCATCTTCACAAGGTCTTTTGCTTTTGTTCTTGGGTTGATATGCAAATGTCAGACCAAAGAACGTTCATCTCTGAGACAAAGAAACCGTCTCCTTCCTGAGCGGTATGATGGCTGGACATTCCCATCTTGTTAGAACTTGCATATAATTGTTTATACAGATGAACGAGGCATCTTTAGGTATTTGGAAATTTCACCTAAGGATGATGCAGACTTGTGTAAATCCACAGTACTCTTCCTGATGTCTTGGCTGATTTTTTAGACTTTCCCATTATGTTACACACAGAAGCAGTGTGTTTCTAGTATGCTTTAAAATACATCTACAGGTGTGTCTCTAATTAACTCAGATGTTGTCAATAAACCTATCAAAAGCTTCCTCAGACATGACATCATTATATGGACTGTCCCAAATTTTTTAAAGGCATAGTAATTCTAGTGTTTGCAAACTTTTGACTTTGCAGAAAGCAATAAAAATGCCTTAAAAAATTGCTGCTGTTGCTTTATCCGAGCATCATATTCAGGTTTCACATTCTCAAATCCATTCCAGGTAATATGATTTTCCATACATTTGGAAATAGTGATAAGGGCAGAGATCAACTGTATCCTCTATCTGATGGCAATGTGTCCAACTTGCAACATTTCAGGATTAGACGCACACCCTTTGACAAATGTGAAATATTTGAACCTGACAACATGGAATCACTTAATAGAAAATTAGTTAGAAATTTAAATAGACAGTTACTAGTAGAAAAAGTTAGCTCACCCACATAGCAGAGTTCAGGCGTGAGACATCGTGCCAGGGTTGCAGTGCTCGGAGAGAACAGTCAACTCCTCCCCATCAGAAAACTGCAATCAAGACTCTGAAAATTCGGCATCAACGAAAGTCCAGGGCAAGTGAAAAGATTATTTAAAAATCTCTATTTATTCATACTTATGATTAAAATAATTATTCTATAAAGGTACAGGTATAAACCCCAAAAGCACAGCACATTACTGCACTGACACGTTTCTGCAATATACCTTATTCGTAGTGCTACAAGCATGCTTTCTCTAAACATGTCTTTTAAACAAGATAATTGGGTACCTCCTATTGAGTTAACCCCATCGTGAGATCACACAACAATGTCTAGTAACTTTAAACGGAATGCATGCGAGCTACCAGCAATGTCCATCAGTATATTAAAATCCAAACAATAAATATAAATATATATATGTAATTTATACTGAAAAAATATTATTAATATGCAAATAAATTTATAATAACCAAAAAAATAAAAAATAAAAATAAATAAAAACATATGATGCACACATATCTTCAATAGTGGTATAACAGAGGGACTATTTGATATTAAGTCCCTGTGGCTGTCTTGTTGCTAATTCAAACATTCATTTGGCTTCTGTGGCAAGAACCTTTCTTTTAATATCGCCTCCTCTCACAGGTTTTATTACTTTTTTTTTTCCAACAAACTTAAAAGATGACACATTGTTATGATGTGTTTTATTAAAGTGTTTTAATACACTCTACATTTTGAATCTAACAAATTACACATGAGATCAAATAAATAACGTTCTTAGTATTACAGTTGATATACTGTTGTATTTTATATTGTTTCTTGGTAGTATATGAAGTAAAACTATCTGTATGCACTTGCGACTTGTACATATATTGTATCTGCAGCAATAGCATCTTTTTACATTGAGCCAAGAGTTTTTTTCTTTTCTTTTCGGATATTACTGAGAAATAAACTGTGGGAAGCAAGAGAGCCTAGTGTGGGTGCACGACTAGAAACATAATTAAGCCCTTCTTTTAGTATTTTAGACAGATTCTCATGGGTTCATAGGACAGGCAAGTGACTCGTAAGTATTTTTGTTATTTGTTTATATTGAGGGATAAACACTGTAGAAAAGGTTATATGTTTGATTCTATGATTCAGTGTTATAGACTGTTGGATAGATTTAAGCAGATCAGACCAAGTCAGTTTTTCAACTTTGTTTTTGGCAGCTGGAAGAAAATATTCATCATAGACTCTATTTTTCAAGCAGTTAATAACTGATTTTTCATGTTCCAAATATTCACTTATCTCAGTGGTATTTCTCTTAGTGCACATAAGTTCACCGACAGAAATATCATATGTAACATGCGTAGGGTGACAGGAGGAGGTCAGAAGAAGCAAATTTCTGGAGGTAGGCTTACGATACAGAGATCCCTCTGCCCCGAGTACCAGTAAATGTTACATCTAAGAAATCTATGCTATTATGATGGTATTTTGAGGTGAAATGTAAATTTATTTGATTTTTATTGATATAGTAAAGAAAATTTGGAATCATGGATTTGGGGCCTTCCCATACCAGGAGCAGGTTGTCTTTATAGCAACCATACCACCTGATATGAGGGACAGAGATGTTGTCCTTAGAGAAGAGAAATCTCTCCTCCCATGCTCCCATATATACATTAGCTAAATAGGGAGAAAAACATTTTCCACACTGTTGTAAGAAAAAAATTACCATCAAAAATAAAAAGTTATGTGAGAGCAAAAATTCATCTGCCATAATTTAAAATTCCTTAGTTGCCATTAGACATGTACTAAATTTAAACTGAAACTACCTAAGGCATTCCAGAGCTAAATTATGTGGGATAGATGGATAGAGACTCTCTAGGTGACACAAGAGCCACATATAATGTGGTTCCCAAATAACACCTTCAAGTAAATTAATAACATGTATTCTTTATAAAGTCGGGTAAAGATGGAATTAACAGTTGTAAATAGTAATCCACCCAAGCCCCTAGTTGTTCCCCCAAAGAGCCTATACTGGCCACAATTGTCCTAAGGAGGGAGGGAAAATCCCTTTGTGCACCTTAGGCAGAGAGTGTATAATAGGTGTTATAGAATAGGGATTATACAGACTTTCGGCTAATTGAGACGTGATAGCTCCAATACTAACCCCTTTGTCTAACAGTTTTTAATGCCTATTTGAGTAGGATCTTTAGAATGGATTCAATATGTATTCCTGCCATTTAGTAATTCTAGATTTAATTTTATTTTTTGTACAAGCCAGAGTCAAGGACAACTATCACTCCCCCCCTTTATCTGTCATTTTTATGACAATATTTCTATTATGATACGTGTTGCAAGTCACCCATTTTATTTGGCTCTGGGAATTTCACATTTTTATGTTCTACATCTTCCATACCAAAATGGCTTTTCAGAGAAAGGAGTCTAGCAAACATAATGATGTCTAATAATGTGGAATAAACATCAAAGGTTTTAGTCGGTACAAAGCATAAGCCTCGAGATAATACTGATATCTGTGAGATATGCAGATATATTTAAAACCGGGCTGTCCTAGCTCTCTGGCTGCGAAGTGTCCTTCCAAATGGTAGTTTTCTTATGCTTTCATCCTGTTCATCTGATTATGGAGCTGTTACATCCCTTAAAAAAGGAACCAAGTTAGGGGGGAGCAGATTGAGTTCTTCTTTGCAGAGAATGTATACCAGATGCCCCTCTTAATCTGTCCAGGTTCCTCTATTTAGATCACTTAGATTATTGACAAGATCATCTATGGTAGAAGCAGTAGATTGGTCTAATGAAGTGTCCGGGTCTGAAAAACTGACATGACGGCAGGTATTACTTGACTCTGATTACGATTTCTTTTAAGAATTGGTTTAATATAATTGCTGCATCTTTTCCAAACATAAATTTCATCTATTCCGTAATCTCTAAGATCCCTCTTAAATTTGTTCTTTTTAATAGCTATAACATCTTGCCCTTTTTTTCTATTACTCCTCTATACCGCATCAATATATACTTTATATATATATATATATATATATATATATATATATATATATATATATATATATTATTATATATATATATAAATTATATATATATATATATATATATATGAGCATTATTGAGGGGCAAAAGTTTCTCTTCAACAGCAGCAATTTCTTGTTTTATTTCTTCCAATTTGCTGTGTTCATTCTTAATGATAAGCTGCATAAGCTAAAAAGAGCACTGTGATAAAAAATTATTTAATTGTGTCGTGAATTCAGCTGAGTATTGTGATGTAAAAGTTTTTCTTAAATGTACACCACAAGGAATCATCTGTTTAGAAAAATATGAAGTGAGGGTGGTTTCATCCCCAAAAATCCTAATTTCTTCATTTTTCAAATTTTCCAACTTGCACAATAAAGTTTTCATTTCTCCATTTACATTGGAGTTAAGAGAACACCTATTAGTACCAAACAAATTCGCTACCACCTGGACATGATCCATATCTGGATCTGAACTCATTGTTCGTATATTCTTTACAGATGCTCACATATACCATATACAGGTGCATCTGAATAAATTAGAATATCAGCCAAAAGTTCCTTTTTTTCAGTAATTCAAAAGTGAAAATCATACATTATATAGAGTCATTACAAACAGAGTGAACTTTTTCAAGTGTTTATTTATGTTAATATTGATTATTATGGCTTACAGCCCAGGAAAACCCAAAAGTCATTATCTCAGAAAATTTGAATAATTAGCCCAACACACCTGCAAAGGCTTCTTAAACATTTTAAAAGGTCCATTAGTCTGGTTCAGTAGGCAACACAATCATGTGGAAGACTGCTGACTTGAGAGATGTCCAGAAGGCAATCACTGACAAACTCCACAAAGAGGGTAAGCCACAAAAGGTCATTGCTAAAGAAGCTGGCTGTTCTCAGAGTGCTATATCAAAGCATATTAATGGAAGGTTGAGTAGAAGGTAAAAGTGTGGTACAAAAAGATGCACAAGCAACCGGGATAACCACAACCTTCATAGGATTGTTAAGAAAAGGCCATTCAAAAATTTGGGGGAGATTCAAAAGGAGTGGCCTGCTGCTGGATTCAGTGCTTCAAGCCACTGACGACCAATAGACAAAGCCAGAAGCGTCTTACCTGGGCCAAGGAGAAAAAACTCTGAACTGTTGCTCAGTGGTCCAAGGTGTTGTTTCCAGATGAAAGTAAATTTTGAATTTCAATTGGAAATCAATGTCCCAGAGTCTGGAGGAAGAGTGGAGAGACACAACCCAAGTTGCTTTTTGGAGATGGAATTTTCATTTTCCAGCAGGACTTGGCACCTGTCCACACTGCCAAAAGTACCAATACCTGGTTTAATAACCACAGTATAACTGTGCTTGATTGTCCAGTAAACTCGCCAGACCTTAACCCCATAAAGAATCTATGGGATATAGTCAAAAGGAACCAACAATGCAGACAAGCTGAAGACTGCTATCAAAGCAACCTGGGCTTCCATAACACCTCTGCAGTGCCACTGGCTGATCATCTTCATGGC
The DNA here is from genome assembly GCA_025379985.1 of Phyllomedusa bahiana. NCBI lineage: Eukaryota > Metazoa > Chordata > Amphibia > Anura > Hylidae > Phyllomedusa > Phyllomedusa bahiana. The sequence continues at coordinate 18,263 of JAODAL010008216.1, read as the reverse complement.
ATGCCGCATTAATGCAGTCATTCATACAAAATGAGCCCCAACCAAGTATTGAGTGCATTTACTGTACATACATTTCAATTGGCCAACATTCCTGTGTTTCAAAAATTTTTTACAGCTGTTCTTATATAATATTCTAATTTTCTGAGATAATGACTTTTGGGTATTCCTGGGCTGTAAGTCATAATCATCAAGATTAACATAAATAAACATTAGAAAAAGTTCACTTTGTTTGTAATGACTATATAGAATATATGAGTCTAACCTTTTTGAATTGAATTACTGAAAAAAAAAAACTTTTGCTTGATATTCTAATTTATTGAGATGCATCTGTAGTCTTTTAAAAGAAAAGAATGTCTTCTCTATTTCCTATTTTATGGGGGGGGCATGACCAGGAGTGGATGCATAAAGACAGTAAATAGTAGAAAAAGTCAGCTCCCGCACTTTGAACAGTTGCGTTCAGGCATGAGATATCATATCAGGGTGCAGTGCTCGGAGAGACCGGTCAACTCCTCCCTATCAGAAAACTGCAATCCAGCATCAATGTAAGTCCAGGGCAAGTGAAAAGATAATTAAAACATTTCTATACATATATAACTTGGTCATGTGATTTTAGCAGCCAATGAGAGCCCTACACCTCAGAGATGACGTTTTTGACACTTCTCTGTACTCTGCATTGATTGGATGGCCGCCAAAAGTGCAGAAAGGTGATTGGATGGCAACCAAAAGTCAGGATTTTTTTTTAATTGATAGTGAAATGGAAAATCACAAAACCACTACCAAAAATTCTTAAAAAATGTGTTTAACATAAAAACATGAGTTAAACAATAAGTCATTTTTGATGACACATTCCTTTTAACCTAGTCTATGATTCAGTTGGGAAACATCAAGTTATAAATGTTAAATACATCTGTATGTGAGATTGGCTGGTGCTCCTAACTCTCATAAATTGTGAAAATGGGACTGATCTGACTTAGCCTGGTGGGTGGTGACTTGTAGAAGACTATTTCTGTTTGTGGGCTTTTGGTAAATGTCATATTAGAATTTATTATGGATTACCTCACATCCTGACATCCAGGAATGTAGTTATATAATCACTGTAATCGAGAGTGAGTATAATGGTAAAAGGTCAAATTATTAGAACTATGGAATTCCAATAAGCTGTCTGAAAATGTCGTCAATGCAACACAAGTACATGATGCAATGTTTTTGAATAAGGTTGTTAGGCTAAACAGACATTTGCTCTAAATGATTCATAAATATGACAGCATAGAAATAACAGTACCAGCTATTTGCAGGTAATTATTGCAGAAAATAATTTATAGCTAGAATAAAAGTTAGGTGTTAAATTAATTTTGTTCCAAGCATTCTTTTCAGTGCTTCAATGCCATCTGTGTGAGGGATGTTTGTATATAATCTGTGGACATCCATTGTGTCAATGAGACAACGTGAAAGGTCATCATCAATGGCTAATACTTTCTTTAACCTCTTAGCGACTGCCCACAATCTTTTGGCAGTGGGCATTTCAAGTCGTTCTTCTGCAGCAATGTCAAAAGACGTCCAATCCCCGACGCGCAACCCTGTGATTGCCTTAGTATGTGACCACGGCATAATTAAAGGGCTTGCCCCTGCTCCATCAAGTGATCAGGACTCCTGGCCAAATAGTCTCCAAAAAAATGGGAATCTAGCAAGAGAACAAAAAGTGACTTTTAATCACTATATTTACTATTTGCCATAGGCAAACAAACTCTATCAATTCTCAATATATAAAGCACTAAAACGTAACTTTTATTATGTATAACACTTAACCTCTATACACACTATTTAAAAACCTGATTTCTAACCTCTCAATTTATCCCTTTCTAATTGTGAAGGAATCACTCCTTTTCTATTATCAAGACTGGTGGAACACCACCTATTAACAGGGGAACCTTATCTATACAGTGATTTACTAACTCCAATAAGGGATCCAAAACATCCTACTTGGGCAGTCATCCCTAATCTAATGGACATAAAACATATAAGGTTTCCTTGTGAGACCCTCTTGTGAGACCCTGGGTGGCCAATTGGTGAGCACCTGAATAGGGTGTGTACCTAATATGATATAAAAGGAAATCAGCAAGACCACATGGGACTAGACCTCTATCCCCTGATGAAGCCATTTAGTTGGTGAAACATGTTGGGGAGGTCAGGCATGACATTTTAATTTGTGATTTCTCACCTCTTTCTACAAGTGTCACCCGCTGCAGAGGGTCTCATAAGGAAACCTTATATGTTTTATGTCCATTGGATTAGGGATGACTGCCCAAGTAGGATGTTTTGGATCTCTTATTGGAGCTAGTAAATCACTGTATATATAAAAGGTTCCCCTGTTAATAGGTGGTGTTCCACCAGACTTGATAATAGAAAAGGAGTTATTCCTTCACAATTAGAAAGGGATAAATTGAGAGGTTAGAAATCAGGTTTTTAAATAGGGTGCATAGAGGTTAAGTGTTATACATAATAAAAGTTACGTTTTAGTGCTTTATAGATTGAGAACTGATAGAGTTTAAGTTTGCCTATGGCAAAATAGTAAATACAGGACTCCTGGTGACCCGATGGCGCCTGGACAACAGTTATACAGTCAGCCCTGGGGACCTAGAGTAGCCCCAGGACTGTCTGTATAGTGAACCTGCATTCAGGGCACACTGTGTGCTGCCCTGATTGCTGCCTATGCTTAATTGACACAGATTGTAAGGTATTAGCATGTATGAATATGCTAATACATTACTAAGTGTAAAAAATTGTACAAATAGTAATCCCTTAATGGGATTTAAAAAAGTAAAAAACAAAACAGTGTGGAAAAAAGAAATGAAATGAATAATAAAATAAAATAAATATTTAGTTAAACAGTTATTGTACATACATTACACACACACAAAAGAACAACCTACACATATTAGGTATCTAAACTAAAGTAATAACTTGAAAAATTGATCCAACAGGATGTTTATTGTTAAATGTGAATGATGCAAAAAAATAATAAAAAAAAAAAAACACAAATAAATTCTGCAGTAATTTATTTGTAAACTTACACTATGCCCCCCAAGAATACAACTTCTCCCACATAAGGCAAGTCCTCATACAACTTAAAAGATAAAAAAAGTTACGACTGTTGAAACACAAGGAAGCAAAAACTACAAAATGTAGCAGGTCATTAAGTACTTTTCAGGCGCTTGGCTTAAGGGGTTAAAAAATTGTTGTATCCAGGAGGAAGAACCATTCTATCATGGCAAAGAGTCAAAGCAACAAGTCAGGAAAAAAGACTGGGGACAGGAACATTGGATTACTGCCAAATGCTACAGGTTGACCCAGTGGGGCAGAGAGTGATTTCCGTAGCTTAGATAACGTGTATACGACTGATATATAAGGAGTTTCAGGGACCAAATGATCTCCAGGGTTTTTTCTCTAGTGCTCTAGGGTTCTTAGAGAATATTTAGGGTTTGGCTATATTCAGAACCCCCATATAAATGAATTTGGAGGACAGCTGCAATCACCGCCCTCCTCATTCTGTAACATGACCTGAAGCACTAAAAAACCCTCATTGAAATACCCCTTTAATCATTTTGTGACATCCGATCATAATAATATGGCAAGTTTTTCCTCCCCGCCTTCCAAGAAACATAATTTTTTTTTCCACCTATATGGACATATGAGGGCTTTTAATTTGCAGGACAAGATGGACTTTCTAATGCTGTCATTCAATGAACCATAGAATATACTGGGAAACTGCAATACAATTCTAAGTAGGGTGAAATGTGAAAAAACCTACAAGCGCCATGTTCACTCTTCGGTATAACAGTGATGGTGCATTTTTTGCTGGCTGAAGTGTTATTTTTTATTGGTACCATTTTGTGACTTTTTCATCACTTTTTATTCAAATTTTTAGGGAACATGAAATGATCAAAAAAAAATCACAATTTTGGCATTTGGGTTTTCTTTTTCTTCCACAATGTTCAGGTTATAAAAAAAAAATATGTTATATTTGAATAGATCTTCTTTGGATGCAACAATACAGTTATGTGTAACTTTTTTATTATTTTATTTGTAAAATGGCAAAAGGGGGGATGATTTGAACATTTAATATTTTTTATTTAATTTCACACTTTTAACCATGGTTTATTTTACATATACAGTAAGTTCCCTTGGAGAATTGCCCATTAGGGGGCACAATCATTAATACATCCTTCTGCATTGAAAAGAATGCAAAAGAGCGTTCAAAGATGGTGGTTCTAACACTTCCTGCCTGCCTGAAGTGTTAGGCTGCGTCCCCACGGCAAGGGACAAATACCGGTTGGTTTATCCGACCGGTATTTGTCCATTTTTTGTGCAGTGCACACGGCCGTGGGGGTGACAGCTTATCTCCGCGATGAGCGGAGAAAAGCCCTCCCCCTTTACATTGGCTTGCACGGATTCCGTCTGAAAACCGGACGGAAGATTGTGCAAGCACAATGGTCTTCGGGCGGCCGGCGGTTTGATAAACCGCCGGACGGAAAACCCGTGCAGTGGGGACTGCTGCACGGGTTTACCATAGAGCCTCATTGTGTTCATTTTCAGCTGGTTTTTCAGGCGGTCTGCACACCGCAAACCGCCTGAAAAACGGCTGAAGACCTGTGCCGTGGGGACATGCCCTTAGAATTGCATGCATAATGGCGATGGAAGCAGGGGCGTAGCTAAAGACTCATGGGCCCGTATGCAAAACTTCAGCATGGGCTCCCCTGCCCCCAGACAATGGCTGTGGATCAATACTTTTCAATGACAGGTTCCCTACTCGACATGACGGATGTCTGAGGGGTAGCACTAGAGATGGGTGAAGTTCTCAAAAATTCGATTTGGTGACTTCGTCGAATTTCCCGACAAAATTTGTTTCGGTCCGAATTACTTCGGGACAAATCGCGTTAAAAAACAGCTATTTCCAGGCTGCACAGAGCCTGCAGGGTGCTGTAGAACGTTGTGCCATGTTTAAATATGCAGAGGGAGCTTGGTTTGGTCTTCATACAATGTTGTGTTTTAGTATGACACGCATATGACTGCCGCCGCTCTTAGAATCGCTTCACTATAAAATTCCATGGGCACTTAAGAGGGCAAAACCGACCAAAAAACTGAAGCGGGAATGTAGCCTGATAAAGTCATGGCAGCGAAAGCTGGAAAAAAAACAAGCTGAGGGCTCAGATGGCAACATCAGTGAGTGTGGAGGTGACGGCAGCAGCCACAGCAGCATGAGGTCAGAGAGTGGCACAATTACATTCTAGAGGTGGCAAAAATAGGAATAGACCACAGAGTGGCAAAATGACACAGTGTGGCGGTCATGGCAGCAGCCACAGCAGCAGCACGAGGTCAGGCAGTGACACAATGACATTCTGGAGGTGGCAAAACAGTAGTAGGCCACAGAGTGGCACAATGACAGAGAGTGGAGGTCATGACAGCAGCAGCATGAGGTCAGAGAGTGGCACAATGACACAGTGTGGAGGGCACGGCAGCAGCCACAGCAGCAGCAGCATGAGGTCAGACAGTAGCACAATGACAGAGTGTGGAGGTGGGTGGCAATACCAGTCCCTGGTAAAGATGGTGGTAGGCACATGGAGAAACTGTCAGCAGATGTGTGGCATCAGGCGGGTGGCGGCATCAGAATAGTGGCTGAGGCAGGTAGTTTGAACCCAGACTCATTTCTCAAAGTTTGGGTGAGGCGTCATGGCTGATGTAAACTGGCGCCTAAGGCATTGGTGTGTGGAAATCCTGGCAGGTCATCTGCCTCGTCTTCCTCATCTCCGTCTACCTCCTCCAGCTGCTCCTGCTCTTCCTTTCTGGTCACCTGGGTAGAAAATCCACTCATTTCACCAGACAATGCTTCTGCACCAATTTTCTCCTCCTCCTCTTCCTCCTCCTCCATTTCAGTCCTCACCGGACTCATGTGGCCGCGAGATGTAGTCGCCACGTCTCCAGTCCCCTGCCCAGACAGATTTGTCAGCATCTGTTCCAGGACATGAAGCAGTGGAATGACGTCATTCATCCCATAGTCCTGGCAACTGACAAATAACGTCGCCTCCTCGAATGGCCTCAACACACGGCAGATGTCACGCATGAGCTGCCACTGGCTGACATCAAAGTTACACAGGGGAGTACTCCTGTCCGCCTGGATCATCAAAAAATCGTTAATGGCCTATCTCTGTTCATACAGTCGGTCCAACATGTGCAGGCTGGAATTCCAACGAGTGGAAACATTACATATCAGAGTGTGTTGGGGGAGGCCGTTCTACCGCTGCAACTTGAGGAGGATGTTCCTGGCTTTGTAGGAATGGATGAAGTGCATGCACAGTTTCCTGGCCATTTTCAGAATCCTTCTGAAAACGGTGGATTTAAAAACCTTTTCACAACCAAATTGAAAACTTTCGCCAGCGGGCGTGGATATCACCCCTCGGTGCAGCGGGCACCATGTTCTCCCATTGTCTGTCCCATGGTTCCCAATTTTCAGATGGGCCCGGGGAAAGCCACACATCGAAATTCTTTCTGCATGACGCGGAGCATTCCTCCCTGTGTGACTTTGTTCGCCGAGGCAAGTCAGGTGTAGAACTGCGTGACACCGCTGTGCCCTAAACATGTGGTATGATGGGAGCAGCACTTGTGGAGGCTGAGATGATGGTGGTGGTGGAGGCGGACATTGGCGCAGGAGCCGCAGTTTGACAACGTGGAGGAGAAAGCGGCGTCTCCTGCCCAAGTTGTTGGTGTGGCTGGGCAGGAAGCACATTCACAAAGTGGGCCGTAAAGGACTTGTACTGGCCCTGACCGTAGTTACAGCTCCAGACGTCCGCGCTGCCGTGCACCTTGGAACAAACCGATAATCTCAAAGACTGGCCCACCTTCTGTTCTACATATTTATGAAGTGGCGGGTATGCCTTTTTGGGAAAAAGAAATTACGGCTTGGAACTCTCCTTCTTCAGCTTGCACAAGCCATTATTCTCTGAACGGTGCAGAGTCCCCATTTGTAAAGGGTGGGACTGCAGTACCAACAACTTGGACAGGAGCACGGTCAGCTTCTGCACCTCAGGATGGTTGGACGCATACTGATTCTTTCGCAATTGCCTCGCTGAACGACTGCTGGCACCATGAGTAGCGAGGTGCAGGAGCATCTGGACTGGGAAGATGATGGCAAAGAGAAACAGCCCCCTTCTGCAGAGGTGGTGGACCCTTGACTGGCTGCAAGGGGCATCGTGCCACTGGGCGCTGCTGCGGGCTGTTACTGCGGAGGCAGGAGGACCACCACATCTGGCCCCGTTTCTCCCAGGCTACCGGATGGTGACGCTGCATGTGTTGACGCAGGACCGTGGTGCCAACGTTAGCTCCCTGGCCACGCTTCACTTTCTGCCTGCAGATTCTACATATACCCATATTCGGCTCCTCCGGTGTCTTAGCAAAGAACTGCCACACCGCCGAGTATCTGATTTTACTGCCAATGCTCCGCACTGAGTGACTATTTCCGCGCTAACCTTCGGAGACCCTGTACCGCTACTTTCTTGGACCTGCGAAGCGGGTTTTTTACCCCGTGGCCGCTTCGCTCCCGACCTCACACTGCTGCTACCCTGCGGACTCACGGCCACACAACCCACTTGTTGTCTGCGGCGCTGCCTGACGCACAAGCTGACGCCCTCTTCTCCTGACGATGATGAAGCCCTTGCTTCATCCAGCTCCCAAGTGCGGTCGGCTACATCATCATCTATTTGTTTTTTCAAACGTCACTGCTGTCCTCATCACCGGTCTTGGTATGCAGAGGCTGACCCCTCACAACATGACCTCCCATGCTACTCTCCACATCTATACTTTGCCGCCTACTGCAAGAAGCATGGGATATTGGCCTCATTTCTTCGCTGCCAAGTAGCTGCTGACTGCCCTCGGAGCCGGCTTCATTCCCTTCTGTTTCTTGAAGGTGTCAGATGCAATAAGCACCAGCCTTCTATGTACCGGGATTTCTGAGTAATCCTGCTACATAGAACCATAAAATCACCAGAACATATGGGTTTTGTGTTGGTAAGGGGATAGTCCATGAGAAAAAACTTCATTTTTGGAGGTACATATACTGTAGGTATGTTGTGGAACAGTAGCACGCTATAGGCACCATATTATTGGTCTGTACAAAATGGATCAATAAGGCAGTGTACATGAGACCTCATAAGTCATTTTTCATGTAACTTATACATAATTAACCCCTTAATGACCGCCCACTGACTTTTGACGTTGGCCGTTGGCGGGTCGTACGTCTACAGCACCGTCTTTTGGCATCGCTGTAGATTCCGGGGTTTGCGGCGCCCGGCGCCGCAGCTGCCCTTGGATCGGGGCTGTATTATACAGCCCCGATCCCAGAGCATCTCCTGCGAGCATCGGGAAGCGGAGGAACCTCCGCAACCCTGTGCTTTAACCCTTTGATTGTGGTGGATCGTCACCGCAGCGCAATCATAGGGTTCCCCTGCTCTGTCTGGTGATCGGAACATCCAGTCACCCGACAGAGCTTGGGGAATGGCTGCACAGTCAGCCCTGGGGACCTAGAGTGGCCCCAGAGCTGTCTGTGTAACAAGCCAGTGACCAGGGCACACTGTGTGCTGTCCTGATCACTGCCTGTGTCAGACTGACACAGATTATAATGTATTAGCATATATGAATATGCTAATACATTACTTAGTGGTTTAAAAAAAAAATAACACAGTTCTCCCTTCAGGGAATTAAAAAAAGAAAAGTAAAATAAACATAAAAAGTGTAAAAAAATGAATAAAAAAATAAATAATAAAATAAAAATAAATATTTAATAAAAATTAATTGTGCATATATTACACACACAAAAAAAACCTACACGTATTAGGTATCCACACGACCGCAATAACCTGTAGAATTAATCTAACAAATTATTAAGTGTGAAATGTCAATGGTGTAAAAAAAATTAAAAAAATAAAAAATAAAAAAATAAAAAAATTAAAAACAATTTGAAATTATTTATAAGTGAACTTAAACTATTCCCCCGTAAAATACAACTTGTCTTGAATAAAACGAGGCCGCATACAAATGCATCATTGAGAAAATAAAAAACTGTTGAAACGCGAGGAGGCAAAAACTAAAAATATGTTCTGGTAATTAACTACTTTTCAGGCCTGGGGCTTAAGGGGTTAAAGGGCTTGTCTCACTACAAAGAATAGCTTTCAAAATGTAGGGAACACTAAATGAAGATGTTTCCAAATATATTGCTTGGTTCATCTTTTTTTGTTAAGAAGCTACAAGTGATTTTATCACATCTGATGGCTTTCTAGTTTTCCAAGTGACTGACCTGTGTACTCCTTCTCCCCTGCTGTTTGTTCTATCTGATAGCAGGGAGTGATTTCATCACACAGGTCCTGGACCACAATGTGAAAGCTTGTGTGTTATCGGATCTTTCAGACAAAAGACAGTAACTGTTTACATTAGCTCAGGAGCTTCTCCTGTCCTGGTAGAAGGTAATTTAGCTAATCTAGACTAATAAACATAATAAAAGAGAAGTCTGAATACAGAAGTAACAGAGCAAAGCAGCATTCATGCATCCTATGAAACTTTGAGATGAGACAATCTCTTTAATTTAAGAATGCATGTCACATTTAACACAACCCAGCTTTGTCTCCTATCAAAGGTCTCATGTCTTGTATCTGAATAGGGATACATCATATGATCCCCCTCCCTTTCATAACAACAAAATCAAATTAACTACTAATGAAAATGTTCTTTTGCACATGTGCAGCTAGGGGCGGTGCAATGGAAAGATTACAGAAAATTCTGATTTCCAAAGTTTAACCCATTTAATTCATTGATCAACATGAATCCTAACATGAAAATGGAGGACTGAGGCAGGAAACCTACTTTAATTGTGTTGCAGAGAATCCCTGTGATGCATTCAGAGCTCACAGCACTGGCTGACCATATTACCTATTGTTAAAACAAACTTGCATGCACAAACAGATCTATTCTTACAACTAGAGATGGGCGAATTTCTCAAAAATTCGATTCGGTCACTTCGCCGAATTTTCCGACAAAATTCGTTTCGTTCTGAATTACTTCGGCACGAATCGCGTTAAAAAGCAGCTATTTCCAGGCTGCACAGAGCCTGCAGGGTGCTGTAGAACGTTGTGACGTGCTTAAATATGCAGAGGGAGCTTGGTTTGGTCTTCATACAATGTTGTGTTTTAGTATGACACGCAGATGACTGCTGCCGCTCTTAGAATCGCTTCACTATAAAATTCCCTGGGCACTTAAGAGGGCAAAACTGACCAAAAAAACTCAAGCGGGAATGTAGCCTGATAAAGTCATGCCAGCAAAAGCTGGAAAAAAACAAGCTGAGAGCTCAGGTGGCAACATTAGTGACAGAGTGTGGAGGTGACGGCGGCAGCCACAGCAGCATGAGGTCAGAGAGTGGCACAATGACATTCTGGAGGTGGCAAAACACGAGGAAGCCACAGAGTGGCACAATGACTGAGAGCGGAGGTCACGGCGGCAGCAGTATGAGGTCAGGCAGTGGCACAATGACATTCTGGAGGTGGCAAAATAGGAGGAAGCCACAGAATGGCACAATCACACAGTGTGGAGGTCACGACAGCAGCAGCATGAGATCAGGCAGTGGCACAATGACATTCTGGAGGCGGCAAAACAGTATTAGGCCACAGAGTGGCACAATGATACAGTGTGGAGGTCACGAAAGCAGCAGCATGAGATCAGGCAGTGGCACAATGACATTCTGGAGGCGGCAAAACAGTATTAGGCCACAGAGTGGCACAATGATACAGTGTGGAGGTCACGACAGCAGAAGCATGAGATCAGGCAGTGACACAATGACATTCTGGAGGCGGCAAAACAGTATTAGGCCACAGAGTGGCACAATGATACAGTGTGGAGGTCACGAAAGCAGCAGCATGAGATCAGGCAGTGGCACAATGACATTCTGGAGGCGGCAAAACAGTATTAGGCCACGGAGTGGCACAATGATACAGTGTGGAGGTCACGACAGCAGAAGCATGAGATCAGGCAGTGACACAATGACATTCTGGAGGCGGCAAAACAGTATTAGGCCACAGAGTGGCACAATCACACAGTGTGGAGGTCACGGCTGCAGCAGTATGAGATCAGGCAGTGGCACAATGACATTCTGGAGGCGGCAAAACAGTATTAGGCCACAGAGTGGCACAATCACACAGTGTGGAGGTCACGGCGGCAGCAGTATGAGGTCAGGCAGTGGCACAGTGACATTCCGGAGGCGGCAAAACAGTATTAGGCCACAGAGTGGCACAATGATACAGTGTGGAGTTCACGACAGCAGCAGCATGAGATCAGGCAGTGGCACAATGACATTCTGGAGGCGGCAAAACAGTATTAGGCCACAGAGTGGCACAATGATACAGTGTGGAGGTCACGACAGCAGCAGCAGGAGATCAGGTAGTGGCACAATGACATTCTGGAGGCGGCAAAACAGTATTAGGCCACAGAGTGGCACAATCACACAGTGTGGAGGTCATGACAGCAGCAGCATGAGATCAGGCAGTGGCACAATGACATTCTGGAGGTGGCAAAACAGGAGGAAGCCACAGAGTGGCACAATGACTGAGAGCGGAGGTCACGGTGGCAGCAGCATGAGGTCAGGCAGTGGCACAATGACACAGTGTGGAGGACATGGCAGCAGCCACAGCAGCAGCATGAGGTCAGACAGTGGCACAATGACACAGTGTGGATGTCACGGCAACAGCAACAGCAGCAGCAGCATGACGTCATAGATTGGCACAATGACAGAGTGTTGAGGTGGGTGGCAATACCAGTCCCTGGTAAAGATGGTGGTAGGCAGATGGAGAAACTGTCAGCAGATGTGTGGCATCTGGCGGGTGGCGGCATCAGAATAGTGGCTGAGGCAGGTAGTTTGAACCAGATGACGCCTAAGGCATTGTTGTGTGAAATCCTGGCCGATCCACGCCTGATTCATCTTGACAAAGGTCAGTCATTCCACATTTCCCGTGGACAAGCGGGTTCTCCTTGGGGTAACGATGGCCCCCGCCGCACTGAACACCCGCTCTGATGCCACACTACTGGCTGGGCAGGACAGCTTCTCCACTGCAAACTCGGCAAGTTGCGGCCACACATCCAGTTTGGCTGCCTAGTAGTCCAGCTGATCTTCTAACTGAGGTGGCAGAGTGCTGTCCAAGTAGGCCACAACCTGTTGGTTCAGGGTCTGCTCCAGGTCCTGCTGCTGCTGCTGCTGCTGGCGACTGCCCTCCTCACTAGGCGGGTGAAGGAAGCTGCTCATCAGTGACTCCAGACTTAGGTTACTACTGATGGAGCTGGTACTGCTCCTACCCCCCCACCTTCCCCCAGCAGCCGTGGCAGTAGTACGTGAGCGCTGAGGAACCCCCCGGTCAGACCTGTCAGAGGAGGGACGATGCCGCACATAGGCAGCAGCCAACTGATTACGGAGGATTTCCCTATAGTATTTGAGTTTGTCTTCCCTCTCAATAGCTGGGAAAAAGGCTCCCATTTTGGACCGGTAGCGAGGGTCCAATAGGGTGGAGAGCCAGAAGTCATCCCTCTGCCGGATGCTGACTATTCGGCTGTCACTAGCCAGGCAAATAAGCATGCTGCGGCCATCTGCACAAGTGACTCCGAGGGGCTCCCTGCCTCCATTTCCACTGTATACTGCCACGGTGCTTGGGGGTCATCTGCCTCGTCTTCCTCATCTCCATCCACCTCCTCCAGCTGCTCCTGCTCCTCCTCTTTTGTCACCTGGGTAGAAAATCCACTCATTTCACCAGACAATGCATCTGCTCCAATGTCCTCCTCCTCCTCCATTTCAGTCCCCACCGGACTCATGTGGCCACGAGATGTAGTCGCCACGTCTCCAGTCCCCTGCCCAGAAAGATTTTTCAGCATCTGTTCCAGGACATGAAGCAGTGGAATGATGTTATTCATCCCGTAGTCTTGGCGACTGACAAATAACGTTGCCTCCTCGAATGGCCTCAACAAATGGCAGGTGTCACGCATGAGCTGCCACTGGCTGACATCAAAGTTACACAGGGGAGTACTTCTGTCTGCCTGGATCATCAAAAAATCGTTAATGGCCTTTCTCTGTTCATACAGTCGGTCCAACATGTGCAGGCTGGAATTCCAGCGGGTGGAAATATCGCATATCAGAGTGTGTTGGGGGAGGCCGTTCTGCCGCTGCAACTCGAGGAGGGTGTTCCTGGCTTTGTACGAATGGATAAAGTGCATGCACAGTTTCCTGGCCATTTTCAGAATGTTCTGAAGATCGGTGGAAGACTTCAGGAACCTTTTCACAACCAGATTGAACACATGCGCCATGCAGGGCGCATGGACCATCCCTCCTCGGTGCAGCGCAGACACCGTTTCTCCCATTGTCCGTCACCATGGTTCCGATTTGCAGTTGGCGCGGAGAAAGCCACACATCGATTTCTTGCTGCATGACGCGGAGCAGTTCCTCCCCTGTGTGACTTCGTTCGCCGAGGCACGCTAGCTGTAGAACTGCGTGACACCGCTGTGCCCTACACATGTGGTATTATTGAGCAGTACTTGTGGAGGCTGAGATGGTGGTGGTGGTGGAGGAGGAGGAGGCGGACATTGGCGCAGGTGCAGCAGTTTGACAACGTGGAGGAGAAAGCGGCGTCTCCTGTCCAAGTTGTTGGTGTGCCTGGGCTGGAAGCACATTCACCCAGTGGGCCGTAAAGGACATGTACTGGCACTGACCATAGTTACAGCTCCAGACGTCCGCGCTGCCGTGCACCTTGGAACAAACCGATAAGCTCAAGGACTGACCCCCCTTCTGTTCTACATATTTATGAAGTGCTGGTACTGCCTTTTTGGAAAAGAAATTACGGCTTGGAACTCTCCATCTCGGCTCGGCACAAGCCATTAGTTCTCTGAATGGTTCAGAGTCCACCATTTGGAAAGGGAGGGACTGCAGTACCAACAACTTGGACAGGAGCACGGTCAGCTGCTGCACCTTAGGATGGTTGGACGCATACTGTTGTCTCTTTGCAATTGCCTCGCTGAACGACTGCTGGCGCCATGAGTAGCGAGGAGCAGGAGCATCTGGATCGGGAGATGATGTCAAAGAGAAACAGCTCCCTTCTGCAGAGGTGGTGGAGCCTTGACTGGCTGCAATGGCATGCATGCCACTGGGCGCTGCTGCTGCTGCTGTTGCTGCGGCGGCAGGATGGACCACCACATCTGAGCCACGTTTCCCCAGGCCACCGGATGGTGACGCTGCATGTGTTGACGCAGGGCCGTGGTGCAATGTTAGCTCCCTGGCCACGCTTCACTTTCTGCCCACAGATTCTACATATACCCATATTCGGCTCCTCAGGTGTCTTAGCAAAGAACTGCCACACCGCCGAGTATCGGATTTTACCGCCAACGCTCCGCACTGAGTGACTACTGCCGCTGCTGCCTCGCTGAGCCCCTGTGCTGCAACTTTCTTGGACCTGCAAAGCGGGTTTTTTACCCCGTGGCCGCTTGGCTCCCGACCTCACACTGCTGCTATCCTGCTGACTCACGGCCACACGACCCACTTGCTGGCTGCGCTGCTGCCTGACGCGCAAGCTGACGCCCTCTTCTCCTGACGATGATGAAGCCCTTGCCTCACCCGGCTCCCAAGTGCGGTCGGCTACATCATCATCTATTTGTGTTTCATCGTCACTGCTGTCCTCATCACCGGTCTTGGTATGCCGAGGCTGACATCTCACAACATGACCTCCCATGCCACTCTCCACATCTATACTTTGCCGCCTACTGCAAGAAGCAGGCGATATTGGCCCCATTTCTTCGCTGCCAAGTAGCTGCTGACTGCCCTCCTCAAATTGTTCATCCTCGCTATATAGTGGCGCTGAGCCCAGACCACATAGTAGATCTCTGGCTGAGGGAACCGGATGGGACAGAGGCGGGCTGAGGACAGGTGAGGGCCGCTGACCCGCTCCCGGGCCATGCCAACTAATGGTTGTGTCTGAGGTTCCAACCGACTCTTGGCTGGGGTTGTCAGATGTCATCTGGGAGGAAGAGGATGACCTAGTCAACCAATCAAGAACCCTTGGGTTGCTGAACAACACACGGCCGCTAGATGACAGCGGCAGTTGTGGCCTCACCGAGTGACCCCTGCTGCGACTTCCCCTTGCTGTGCTGCAACCTGAGCCTGTTCCAGGAATGTTTGTGCCACTGCCACTCGCAGGTGCAGAGCCTGCCACCTCTCTGTCTGACATACTGTTGGTTCTAAAATGTACAGACACTGTTTGATGATGATATCTGTATATGATAAATATACACCCTGTTTTTGACTCCAAATGAACCCAGTAACAAGCTTGGGTAACCCTTGGATATAAATTGCGCTCCACAAATGGCCAGGAAAAATTTACTTGTATGTGTCGTTTAAAAAACACTGTGTGTTTTACTAAATGTAAAAGCACAAACAGGCTTAATTAACCTTCGGACATGAATTAGGCTACAGGAAAAATGTATATATTTTGGCGTTGAAAAAGACGGTTTATTTTTGTCAGCACACCAGCAAAACAACGCTTAATTAACCCCTGGATGTAAATTGCGCCAAAGAATTGAGCCCCACAAACTAGTAGCTTTGTAGCGTGTTACAATTGCGTGTTTTCTACGCCACACAACAAGAGATACAGTTGTAATTAACCTTTGCTTGTGAATTAGGCTACAGGAAAAATTTATATATTTTGCCGTTGAAAAAGACGGTTTCTTGGGGTCAGCACACCAGCAAAACAACGCTTAATTAACCCCTGGATGTAAATTGCGCCAAAGAATTGAGCCCCACAAAATAGTAGCTTTGTAGCGTGTTACAATTGCGTGTTTTCTACGCCACACAACAAGAGATACAGTTGTAATTAACCTTTGCTTGTGAATAAGGCTACAGGAAAAAATTTATATATTTTGGCGTTGAAAAAGACGGTTTCTTGGGGTCAGCACACCAGCAAAACAACGCTTAATTAACCCCTGGATGTAAATTGCACCAAAGAATTGAGCGGCACAAACTAGTAGCTTTGTAGCGTGTTACCATGGCATGTTTTCTACGCCACAACAAACAAGAGATACAGTTGTAATTAACCTTTGCTTGTGAATTAGGCTCCAGGAACGTTTATATATTTTGGCGTTGAAAAAGACGGTTTCTTGGGGTCAGCACACCAGAAAAACAACGCTTAATTAACCCCTGAATGTAAATTGCGCATAGAATTTATGCAGCCCAAAAATAAAGTGGTATTTGTATTGTAAAAACGCTGTTTCTTTAAATGAATACAACAGGAACTGGCTTAGATCCCACTTAGATATTGAATGTATATGCCGCTGCAGTGGACGCACACGGGATTTCAGATCCAATACCCCAAAAAATTAGAAATCTAACATTAAGAGAACAGTCTCTGAGACAAGCTGAGTCACCCCACAGAAATCGCTGTATAAAAATAAATTCTTCAGTAAGAGCTATCAGCCGCGGCAGCACCTTCCTGATTGAGCACAGTGGAGAGAGTGTGAGCTCCCGGCGTCGCGCCCGGACTTATATAGTGCGGTGACGTCACAGAATCCCGCGGTCTCTGATTGGCTTCACCTCTGCACATGTCATGCAGGCTATGCCCTTCTTCCTCCCAGAGTGCTTTGCCCATGTAGAGCCATGTGCTCGCAGCCATTTTATCAATCAAAAGCACACTTAGTTCACCCGAAGTACCCCAAAGTTCGACTTCGTTCCGAACCGAAGTTTTCCTGAAATTCTAAACGAATTCCACTTCGTTAGAATCGATTCGCCCATCTCTACTTACAACTAATAATGTCAAATAATATAATATTTTAAATTACATGCACTTATTAAAATCATTAATTCATATATTACAACCGATATATAATATGAAAAAAAAGAAACTTACACTGTAATGAATTGCTTTTGTGTATGTGTGTGGCTCTAAATGAAATCCTCTTTCCGTGGATGACTATACTTTTTGTGCTTGCACAATACATTAACAAAATGTGTTATAATATGGAAATCATCAAAGAAAAAAAAATCATTATTTCACTTATCATCATCTATTTTAAACAACTTTACTAGAAAATATTTTTCAGAATCTCTTACGTTCATCTCATGTTTCCAGACCTGAAGTTTCTGCTCACATCACATATTTTCCTGCATACTGGAGACGTCGGATGGAAGGATGTTATGTATGCCACTGTGTAGTGTTCAAAAATAATGTGAACACGTCCTTCCCTAGATGTTCAATTTTTCTATTTTATTTTTACCTTGATCCTGGACTTTTAACTGTTTCAGCATAGTGATCGATAGTGCTGACAAGGGCAGGGGCTCTGTTTGTTATCTCACGGATGGCTCCAATACATCAATCACAAGAGCAGACAGTTTATTCAGGGGCCTAAGAAAAGTCATTATACATGCACAGAACATAATGTAATGTCATGTTTAAAAATACATTTCTACTAATATGACTAAAACAAGGTTTATTTTTAAGTAGGAAAAATAGTGATGAAAATACAATGAATACATTTCAAAATAAATCTTATTATTTAATTCAAATTATGGAATACTAAAAGAAGACAAATATTAAGTTGAATTATTACTAGAGATGGGCGAATCGATTCTAACGAAGTGGAATTAGTTTAGAATTTCAGGAAAACTTCGGTTCGGAACGAAGTCGAAATTTGGGGTACTTTGGGTGAACGAAGTGTGCTTTTGATTGATAAAATGGCTGCGAGCACATGGCGCTACATGGGGCAAGCACTCTGGGAGGAAGAAGGGCATAGCCTGCATGACATGTGCAGAGGTGAAGCCAATCAGAGACCGGCGGGATTCTGTGACGTCACCGCACTATATAAGTCCGGGGCGCGACGCCGGGAGCTCACACTCCTCTCACTGTGCTCCTCAGGGAAGGTGCTGCCGCGGCTGATAGCTCTTACTGAAGCATTGATTTTTATAGAGCGATTTCTGTGGGGTGTCTCAGCTTGTCTCAGAGACTGTTCTTTTAATGTTCTATTTCTAATTTTTTGGGGTATTGGATCTGAAATCCAGTGTGCGTCCACTGCAGCTGCATATACATTCAATATCCAAATGGGATCTAAGCCAGTTCCAGTTGTATTCATTTAAAGAAACAGCGTTTGTACAATACAAATACCACTTCATTTTTAGCTGCTCAATTCTATTGCGCAATTTACATCCAGGGTTA
>JAODAL010008215.1:0-119463 GCA_025379985.1 Phyllomedusa bahiana | reverse complement strand
AAAAACCTTCGGGCACTTTGCACACGGAGGCCAAAAATTTTATCATTACAAGTATATGAAAAGCGCCTAACATATATACACTCATAATGATATGCTATGCTTCTCCGTGCACAATGCGCCTCATTAGGCGCATTACATACACTTCCAATGATAAGCTATGTGCCGTGATTTGCACTAATCGTGGCACAAAGCATATCATTGATAGAGTATATAATGCCCCTGTCGAGCCATGCGACGGGGGCCTAACACATCACTACAAGTTTAATGTGAAGGACATTACATATTTTATAATGAATGTTATCCCCCTTCCATGCAAATGTGCCTCAATGGGCGCGTTAATACACTTCCAAGATAGCAGTGTTAGGAGGCCACCGTATCTTTTTTAGGCGCATTTCAATGTGTCGTGCCTAGCGTATAATGTGCTTAGTGTTGGTGTACTGTTATGGATGGTAATTACAGTTTCTCCTCACCTGTATAGGTATAAAAATTAAGCCGAACATCTTTTCCTATTGACTTTAATGGGGTTCGAAGTTTGAGTTAAAATTGAACTTTGAACCGAACTTCTAAAAGTTCAAGGTTTGACTCGAACTTTTTAGGGCTCGCTCATCTCTATTGGGAAGTAGTGTTGGTCAATTAGATCCCTATTTTGTTCAACACTGGCTCAACCAAACTTGTGAAAAAATCCCAAACACAGATCTTTGTAAGCCATTTCCACTAAAAAACACTTTTTCTTTTTTTTCCCCCCCCAATAGAGCAACATATTTTATGGTGGGAGGAATATTTTAAAGGGGAATTTTTTCCTTATTTAGGCACCTTCTTTTGTTTATTCCTTTTACCACACTAACATTTTAATCCCGGGTTTTAAAGGGCTGGAAAATGTTGTGATACGGACTCAGCTCAATCCGACACCACTTTTGGTCTCCAAAACGTGGTAACTAAAGGAAACTGGGGAAACAAGTCAGTTTTTTGTATTAAAGTGACACGATTGGTAGCAAACCACAAGAAACCCTTTTTAAATAATCCTAGACTCAGTTTAGGGTTGGGTTAACTTTTTAGTGATTTTCATCAAAATTCAATTCGGACTTGCTTAATAGAAATCACTTTGATTAGGGACAAATTTGACATTGACTCCAGTCTAAAGTGCAAAACTATTATAAAGCAATTTTTTTCTCGTAAGATGAGAAAAACTACCTATTTATAAGATTTTCCCTGTTATCCCGATCCTCTGCGTATAAAAGAACATGTTTGGATATAAAATGATAAAAAGTCTGTGAAGTCCATGAGATGAGAAAGAGTTTTTGTATCATTACAATAAAAAAAAAGAAAGAAAAAGTCATCAATGTTTTTTTCTGAAAAAAAATGCTTTTAACATAGTTTTTCTCAAGACCCATTTCACTCATATCACAAGTTTTTCTCCATAGAAATATTAATGTTTTCCATTATTTGTATATACTAAACGCACAAAAACTGAAACACAAAAAATACCCCAAGCAAAGTTCTAAAAAAAAAATAAAACCTAAAGCAAAAGAACATTAAAGTGAAACATAATATGACTTGTTCATGTGGTTTTCAAAATAAAAAGGAATCTAATGTAGAACATACACAAGGTAATTCATTTTGTTTTTTTAAAAAATCTTGATGATTCAAGACCACAAATTGAAATTTTGAGTGGTTTCACCATGTATATCTTGCTAAAGCTTATAAAAAGCCACTTGAAGAGAAGAAATTTTTCATGTAATCCATTCCTTTAAGAAGAAGAAAACAAGGGTAAAAGCACAAGGTATTGTGTATATGCCACAGCATGCTGCTACTTTCAGATGGTATTCTTCATTATTATCTCCTCTTAAGTAGTATTGTATAGTGTTGTCATGTCAGCAGATCTTGAGGAGAAGTATATCCCCCAGAATTCCACTTTCTTACTCATGATCATAAGACGAATATAATAACATGTGACATATTTTAAAGATTTTTAAACTTATTAGTGCAACTTACAAAAAAATTTTTTTGTGTCTCCAGTCATTTACAAAATAAGCAGTAAAAAAAACAAAAAGAAAGAAATTGTCTGCTTTCAGATTGCTTGTCTGACTAGTTTAGGGCTTATCGCTACGTATTAGGAAATCTGATGTGAGGTTTACAATTTTAAGAGGGGAATGCTCTGACTCCCGGCCGTTGGAAGTGTTTTCAACAATATCACTAGACTTGATTTAATCTCAAAATTTTAAGTTTACTGTATGTTTTCGGTCACGAGAAATACCACATTTTTCATTCTGTTTATAAGAGTTTAATTCAGTTTCATATACTGAACCATAAGTACTTTTTAATGGTTATGCACCTGATATGTTTTCTATTATTTCTGTGCCACATTTGAAATACAGAAAACCTTATGATGAACCTCACAAGTAGTCTTGATTAGAAAATATCCTCCCATTCTACATATATATCTGGCAAACTATGTCAAAGTAAAGTTCCTTGAGCCCACCAGAAAGAAAAATGTTCAGAGAGACCATTCCCTATCTATGCAGGACATATGCACCACCAATTTCAAATCATCTTTGCACATCCGGTTTTTAATAGGATTCTTGTGATTGCTTCTAAAGTAAACTCCAAATGAGGTTGTTTTCTGCTAGTCTTTTGGAACCCTAAAAATATCGTGTACATTGTTGGGCATAGCTTGGCATAGCCATAAGATCTTCTGCACACTGGTGGGTCAGTTCCAATAATGCCTAAACTATAGACACAAACAAAACTCAGGACAGAATTTTAACTAGGTAAATTACACAGCCATTCTGTCATGAGTCATGCCTGACATACCTCACTTTGGGCTCATGTCGCTGACCGTTGCCGTTGCTACGGAAACCCTGGTTTTCTTACATTATCTGGAATTGTATTCACTAGTGAGAACTGTGTTCTCCTCACTCTTGCTTGATTGATTTCTGGCCAACGCCTGGCCAGGATCCTCCAGCACTCCTTTGAGTTAAATGTTTCTCCTTTTGATTGACCAACCTGTCTGTTCCTATCCGGGTCTGTGTTTCTTTCCACCTATGACCTCAATCTGCCTTCCTTGGTTCCCTATTTAAAGGATAACTTCTCTTCCATCTTTGCCTGCAATAGAGTCAATTTGCATATTGCTAGTTTTGCCTCTGTATTACTTTCTGGTATCTACCCACGCTGTGGCTACTGACTTTCTCTCTCGCTTAGTGATTTTGTACTGCTGGCCCTGAACCGTATTCGACCCCTGCCTGCTACCTGACTTCTTCTCTTTCTCTCAGTGATTTTGTCCTTCTGCGTCCCTAACAGGATTGACCTGGCTATCTGAACGCCTCTTTATTGTTGTTCTATCTTTTTGTTCTGTTCCTGTTTCTGCACTTAATTTAGTGTAGGCTCCCTAGTCTTCTGTTGGGCCGACCTATTAAGGAGTCCGGAGCACTCCAAAAGGCCGGAACAGTGTTGGTACCAGTATCAGGGCCTCACTCGTTTGTGTCTGTTTTGTGTGGCCTCTGACTGGTCCCCTGACATTATAGCAGCCCATACCCCATTCAACCCTCCGGCGTTCAACAGATACCGACTTGTCGGGCACTGACCGCCTAGATGAGTGACAACCCCAATCCAGGGCATGGCGGAACCTTATAAATCAAATCTCGCAGCGTTTGGACGCCTTTACAACCCAAGTACCTGGACTTACCTCTCCGTCTGTGTCCGTATCTGTCCCCTGCTTTTGTGAATCCCAGTATCCGTTACAAGTCTAAGATGCTTTACCAGATCGCTTGATGTAAATCCGAAACAGTTTTCCGAACTTTCAAGGAATCCTGTCACCTGTTTTTCGCTTTAACTACGGTTTCCCCACTGAAGCAGAAAAAGTAGCGGTTGTGTGTCTCTCCTCCAGGGCCCACCTCAGGATTTGGGCACTAGCTATGCCCCCTGAAGCCCCTGAGTGGAGTTCAATTGACAGACAGATTTTTTTTCAGGCTTTAGTTTTCTACGATAATCCCAACCGTGTGGCAAGGGCAGAAACTCACCTGCTATACTATTCAGCAGGGCCGACGCTCGGCCGACAAATACTGTTTTCTTGAGTTCCGCCAATGGTGTTCTAATACCAGGTGGCTGACCAACCCCATAAAACCCTCTTCATGACAAGGTCCTATCTGGATGCGGGTAAGGATGCTATGGTCAGCCATCCATCCCCTACAACATTAAATGAATTTAGACTCTAGGCTGTGACCATTGACAGAAACGCGAGGGAAGGACGCATGGAAAAAAACAAGGGGGGTCGACTTTTCATTCAAGCTAAATTTTCTGTAAAACCTTCTGCTACTTCTCTGAAAATTCGCCTCTCTATCCTCATCACCTACTCCTGAAAAAACCCATGGTGTTGGGTTTTTACATCTGCTGCCAACCATAAGAGACACGGTAGAGAATCCATGTGCTTTTATTGCGAATACCCACCATTTCCTGAGAGACTGTTCCGACTAGGCCCAAGTCACCTCAAGGAAACGCAGAACACCCGAGTAATTTCCAGGAAGGTAACTTGGTATACTGGTACCCCAAATCCTAACTATGGAATAATTTTTTTTTGCCTGTATCCCTTGGTCTCTAATTCTAAGAATTTTGCTTGTCAAGCTATTATTGACTCAGGTGCTGCTGCTAATTTATAGCATGCCTGTAGTCCCCCAGGCCTGGGTTTGCAACATACTTTCATATGAGTCTCCACTTTTTGTTCCAGTAGTAATTCCTACCTCCCTAATCGGGGGAAAATCAAATTTCGACTGCTGAGAAACAATGAATGTTGGCAGTTCGCATAACGGAAAGAAACTTATCGTTTTTATGTCATGGAGAAACTTCTGCGGATATTATTCTTGCTTCCCTGGCTTCCGCACCATAATCCTGTGTTTGACTGGAGGACCACTGAGCTTATCAAATGGGTGACTCATTGTGTTCTTCATTTGAAGAGTGTTGATCCCTTGGTGTGTGCTGATATTAATACTCACCGATATTTTTATGAATGTAAATCGTGACGTACTTAGATAGAGATGTTTGCCGATAATCTGCCTCCACCAGCCTGAGATTGTAGCTCAAAACTACCTCACTCCTCCGGGCAAAGCTTAACTTGTCTGTCCCGAAGCAAGAACTAAGCATTGTAAAGTAAGGGAAGCCTGAAAATTTTCTTTCTCCGAATAGTGTCCTGACTACTGATTCCACAGAGTTCTGCTCCGTCTAGCTGGCCCCCCTATGCTATGAGGAGGAATCCCATCTCCAGTACTCTGCCACAACAGGTTTAAACCAAAATAGAATCCATCGTTTAAATTCGACTGTGCACAGTCCCTGGGCTAGGAGTCCATAAGACTCTTAAAAAATGCACAACTAAAACAAATCAATAAAAAATGCCGACCAACCAAAATACCTCCGTCTCAAGTCCCTCTAGCAATTGTGCTCCCAAGCCTAAAAAGGGAAAAAATTGGTCCAAGCCCATCACCACTACAACCAAGGGGACTGGTGAGGTGTCCGGTGGCCGCTCCATAAGGGGGGGTACTGTCATGATCATGCCTGACAGAATGAGCCTCAAGCTTTGGGCCTGGTCCCGACACCGCGGCCGGTTGCGACGAAGACCCCTGGTTTTCTTACATGACCTTGGGAATTTGTATTTCCACTAGTGAGAACTGTTTCTCCCACACTGTTTGCTGATTGATTTTCTGGCCAACCCCTGGCCATGAAATCCTCCAGTACTCTTGATTAAAATGTTTTCTCCTTTTGATTGACAACAACCTCTGTTCCTATCCGGTCCTGTGTTTCTTTCCCACTATGACCTCAATTCTGCCTTCCTTGATCCCTATTTAAAGGATCACTTCTCTATCCATCTTTTGCCTGCTATAGAGGGTCATTTTGCATATTGCTAGTTTGCCTTCTGTTTACTTTTGTATCTGACCCTGCTGTCTACTGACTTCTCTCTCGCTTAGTGATTTTTAACTAGCTGCCAACCGGTATTCGACCCTGCTGCTGCTACTGACTTCTCTTTCACTCAGTGATTTGTACTTCCTGCTCCCTACCGGTATTGACCATGGCTAGTCCTGACCCCTCTTTATTGTGTTCTAACTTTGTTGTCTGTGTCCTGTGTCACACTTAATTTATTGAAGCTCCTAGTCTTCTGTTGGGGCCGGACCTATTAAGGGGGGGGGGGTGAGTCGCACCCCAAGAAGCAGGGACCAGTGGTTGGGACCCATTATCAGGGCCCCACTCTGTTTGTCTGTTTGTGTGCAACTGGACGGTCCCTGACACATTCGTGCAGATGTGTGCCAAAAATACTGGCAAATAGCTTTAATACCACATTTATTACGTGTTTTTTTTAGAGAGTTTTTATTATATAGGGTCATATCTCTTTCCCGTTGAGCATCCACAAATCTCTTTGTGTCTCCAAAGTAGTGTTAGCGATTTTTTATCGACAAAGTTTGAAATCGGCAAGGTTTTATGGTGATCGAATTCCAGATCATGCGATAATTAAGGTTAAAAGATCTGTGCATCATCTATTAATATCAGCGCCTTTTTCGCGCTTTCCTGTAAGTTTGCGGCCCAGCAAATCAATTACAGAATAGAGCAGGTGAGATGTTGTGCGACGTCATGACGGGATTGTATTTGCGAGTGGCTGGAAAAATCACATGACCACAGTTTCGTTTTACATAGAACTGCGTTTCCCTGTTTCAAGCCTCAGTGACTCTCAGTGTCCTCATAGGGATAGGACCTCGCTCTGCCTGTGGCAAACAGCTCAGCGAAATTAGTCTATATCTGCACAGAGAAACCCTACTATTAGCTGTGATCCTTCCAATTTATTAGATTAGAGATTGAACATTTTATGTAGTTAGCTATAGAATTTTAAACCAGCATGAACCGCTGTAATTCATGGCGAGAACGGGGGCCCCCGCGGGCAACACAGACAAGCTCTATCTATAAAAGAACACTGGATAAGTTCACCAAGACTTAGTGTATACATTGTAGTGGAATATCTTTATTATTACATTTACAGTTTGCTATTGAAATATTTCCTGATATTGCAGCCTGAACTATATTGGATAAACATCATTTCTTAAGTAACTGCAGTCTCTTTGTTAGCTGCAAACTCCACTTTATTATCAGTATACAAATTTTCAGATAGGTGTTCCATTTAACCATTACACCTGTGGACTGTTGATATTTCCACCTTGCACCTTAAATTACAAACCAGCAATCCTTGTAGTCAGCACAGGTTGTTTGTTTGCCCAAAATACCTTGTATCGAACGAAAACATCACAGTTACGTGTTTTTGACTTTTGCGCACTCAGCACTGTTCATTGACGCAGCATCTACTAAATCTTAAAACAGCAATTCTATATTCACCAAGGTGAATTGAAAGTGCAAAAAAGTACCGTTTATTTATATCAAACATAACAGTTACGTGTTTTTTTTGACTTTTGCGCACCCAGCAACTGTTCAATTAACATCCTCTACGTAAATCTTAAAACAGCAATTCTATATTCACCACAGGTGAATAGAAAGTTGCAAAAAAAACAGTTTATTATAATCAAAACATAACAGTTACGTGTTTTTTGACTTTTGCGCACCCATCACTGTTTCATTGACGCAGCATCTACGTAAATCTTAAAACAGCAATTCTATATTTCACAACAGGTGGAATTGAAAGGTGCAAAAAAAAAAAATTAACCCTCGTTTATTATATAAAAATACTAACAGTTTTACATGTTTTTTGACTTTTGCTCACACCAGTACTGTTTCATTGATCCGCATCTAACGTAAATCATAAAACAGAAATCTATATTAGTCACCACAGGTTAATTGAAAGGTGCAAAAAATACAGTTTTAATTATATCAAAACTTAACAGTTACATGTTTTTATATACTTTTGCGCACCCAGCACGTGTTCATTGACCGCAGCATCTGGCGCAAAGTCTTAAACAGCAATCAATATTCAACCCACAGGTGAATTGAAAGGTGCAAAAAATACAGTTTATTATATCAAAACCATAACAGTTTACGTTTTTTTTGAACTTTTGCGCACCCAGCACTGTTCAATGAACGCAGCATCTACGTAAATCTTAAACAGCAATCTATATTCACCCCAGGTAATAGAAAGGTGCAAAAAATAACCGATTATTTAACCAAAACAAATACAATACGTGTTTTTGGACTTTTGCCAGTCACAGATTTGTTGATAGACACCTTGCAGTTAAATATGAATCCAGCAATTTTGTTTTGATTATAGGGATTGAGAATAGCTAATTGCCGTCTTTTAATAAGAGACTTTACCAAAACTATTCCATACCTTCATCAAATTTTTAATATTCTGAACATGGAGCGAAATGCAGGTGGTAAGCGAGCAACAGAGGGGGGGGAGGCCATGAGGTTAGGTACGAGAGAAGTGCTCCTTCCAGTGCTGGCGACAACACGACATGCCAGCGGAACGTCGCAGTTGCAGGACCGTCCAGGCCCTTTCATCCGTGGGATCAGGGGCCCTGTGAATCTAATAACGACTATCGTCGCCAATCTGTCCTTTCAGTGGTTAATGCAACCTGCATCTAGCAGTCTACCTCCTCGTCCTCCGCAGGTCACGGCCACAATGTCGTCATCAGCATCATCACATCTGTCACAACATGAAGCAGCCAAATGTCACTCGTGAACCCACCACTGTGGAATAATCCATTTTCTAAGATCTCTTTGATTACAAAATGCGGTGGGGTCAAAGGCCATGTTAAAAGATCAAAAAGGCCCAAAAAAGGATGATTTTCTCTTCTCTGACGCCCATTTACTGATGCCATCAAGGAGGTGAAGGAAGCCGTCAATATCGGCAAAAATCGGCGGTCGCAACGCCTTGCAGTGCCCTTGCTTGTAGCCCGCAGCTTCGGATGCAAACGTCAGACGTCAAAGTCAAACCTGTGTTGATGATGATGATGATGACTATAGCGATTCCATCCTGTTCTTTTCCGCAAATTTGCTTGCGAGCAGCTTCAATCATGGACGAGGAGGAAGACGATGGGGTAGTGTCAATAGCGGGTCCCGCCACCAAAAGTGAAGGTGCGGGTCGCAAAGTCCGCTGATATGATTCCCCACCACGTCAGCGCAAACCCCCGCTCTCTCTCTTATCCGCAGTCAAAAAGGCCAGACCTCTCAAGCCTGGCCTTCTTTGACCAAGCCTCTGATTCACACCAGCATGTCATATGCCGCTTTGGCCGTAAACCAAAGTAGAGGCAAGAACCTTAAGTGTTAACCACCACCAACATGTCTAGTCACATGCAGCGAATGCATGAGTTGAAATGAGAACACTTGGCCAAAAAAGCCAGACCGACGCCTGCCTTCAACCACTGTTCCACCACAATACCCTCCTTCTCCGACTCCTCCTCCTCCGCCACCAACAAGCTTTCCTCAGCTGCCCCAAGTCTCATCAGAGTCAAGGATCAGGGATCAGCTCCGCTCAGCCTCCACCGTCGCCCAAGTACCACCGAGCAACCACCAGAGACCCATCCTAACCCAATCACCTTCCGCCAGTCTTGACGACCTGCACCCGTACAGCGTCCGATCTAGCAGCCAGCCTTCTGTCCTTCCATGTTTGGAGCAGAAGAAACACTTTAACGCCAAACCATCCCAAAGCCAAAAAGCCTTGAATGTCGCATTGCCCAGGCGTTTGGCCTTGGAAAATGTTAATTTTTTTGCCCCCTTTCCGTCTGGTGGACACAGATGGGTTCTCCACGTCATGGCCCCTCTTAGCTGCCCCCAATACCAGATGCCGAGCAGGCAATTTCTTTTCTTTTGCCAAAAAAGGCGTCCAGCCCTGCCAGACCACGTGCAATCTAAAATATCAAGCGCGTTGTCTGCATCTGTGTCCGAAAAGTCCATCTCTTACCACCGACACAATTTACTAGTAAACACGGCCAAGGCCGCTAATAAATCTCCTGGTGAAACAGCTCACTGGTGAGCTGGGGTGATGTCTGCTGGGTGACGTGTGCTCTCAAGAAGCTCGGCGCACAGTCCTAATCACTATCAAAACCTGAGCAGGGATGGTGTCTGGGCCTCTTTCCCCCAAGGTCCCCTCTGGTGGCATCACGTGCCCAGAGACACCAGGCCGTGTTGAAATTAATCTGCCTTGGATACCGTCCACCATACACAGGTCAGGAGCTGTGGAACGCTTCTAAGCAACGAGACCGAGCGCTGGCTGGGTGACAAGAACCTTGGCCAGGCAAGGTGGTGTGCGATAAAACAAGGGCGAAATCTGCTGGCCGCTAATTCCCTAAATCGGATAGGCTTGGAGCACACCCATGCCTGCACATGTCCCATGACCCTTTCGTCCAAAATATTCTAAAGAGCTAACCCGGGTCTGGACTGACTGCCTGCTGAAAGAAGCTCGAGGTCCTTTGTTCGCACTTCCGGCCAGTTCGCACCCTGCTTCGATCCCCTCCTGGCTGCGTTGCAGCGTCAGCTCGGCCTCCCGTCAAACCGTCTCATAGTTGACGTGGCAACACCTGGAATTCCACCCTCCACATATGCTCCAGCGATTGTGCAGCAGCGCAAATGCCATTACGCATAACAAGTGAACACCATGTGCCTGACAAGCAGTCGTTACGGACCTCGGGTGTTGAACCACCCGAGAGTGGATGCCAGGTGAAAGACTCTGCACCATCCTTTCCAGTTTTTGAAGAAGCCATCCAAAATGGACAGTGCGGGACAATGCCCTTTTGTCAGCAGAGCATTGAGGTGATCTAGTTCTGAACGATCCGTTTGGACACTCTGAACAAAGTCCCGGCCAGAGACGAAGGAAACGGACACAGATTGGCGGACACGAGCCATTCTCCTCCTCCCGTCAAATCCACAAGGCCCGACAGTTTCATGTCACAATTTCCCTCGGTCTTACATTAAGGCAGTGGAATTCTGGGTCCAGAGCAGTGCAAAGGTGGGCCAATCAGCTTGCTCAGGTGCATCAACTCAGCAAGTCAGGGCTGTGTTGAAGCTGTGCCGGAGGCAGCGGATGGAGTAAGTAATCCTAGACAATAACCGATGTCTCGACCGACTCCCTCTCCTTGGAAAGTAGTATTGGCGCGAATTAGAGACGGATGAGGAAAATGAGGAGATCATTTAGCTAGTGCCCCTCGACCCCATAGGCATTGGGAAAATACAAAGGCGTCCATCTCTCCACATGAATGCTTGGATGCTCCATTCCTCCAACATGATCCCTCTGCATTAAAGGCCATCAAAATGAACAACAGTAGCGGTAGGCCACCCACCTGGATCCCCGGTAAAAATACACAAATCAGCCCTTTCCTTCCACCCCCCAAAAAAGAGTAAAATGCCATGAAATGGAGACCATGCTGATTGATCAACTGGAGTACATCTGTTGCTCAGCTTCACGTTCCCCAAATGTCACGGTGGATAAGACAACACCCCGACGTGACAGCCAGTAGATGCCAAGTAGTGCGTAGCGGCAGGCAGCATGCGAAGGAGGCAAAGTCTAATGGAGAACCTTGGCAATCTTTGTTTACCACCCTCACCAACGCATGCAATGCAGGGCACACCACATCCAACACACAGAGATCAGCAAAAGATCATGTGCACGACTACTGCGTCTCAACACCGATGTTTTTGCATGTGTATATCCGGACCCAATAGACTTCTGGTATACCAAAATGGAACGAATGGCCCGAGCTGGCTCGACACCCATAGAGGTGTTGTCCTGCCCAGCACGGCCAGCGTCCTATCGGAGCGGACCTTCACACAGCTGGAGGATCATTACAGACAAACCATCCGGCTTTCCACAGAAAATGGGGAATCCGTTTGACTTTCATCAAATGAATCAGGCATGGATCTCTGATGTTGTGCCTACCATTGCGGAGGTCACCGATTATGCAAGTCTACTATCACATGTCCTTTTAAACAGAAATGGTCCTCCTTGAAAACTTTTTTTTAAAATGATCCTTTCTTACTGCAAATCTTATTCTCTTTTCCCAAACAGTTCCTATTTGCTGGTTTGCTGTGAGAGACTGTAAAAAACAGCAATGTGTTTCATTTGACAACTACCCGTATTCCATATTACTCACTTAACTTAAAAGTTTTTATTCGCATTGGTCAATGGTTTTAGGAGTCAGTTGCAGAGAGATAATAGCAATAATCATGGTCCTTTTGGAACAGAAAATGGTGACACCTCTAAGTGCATTTATCTCCCTCACAAAATTTTTAAACAGTGGCTGCAGTAAGTACATTTTATCTATAATTTTTTGGGTCATGTTGCAGTGAGATACAGCTATAATTAAGGCCATTGGAACAGAAATGGTGCTTTCTAAGTGCATATCCCTCCCTCATACATTTTTAACAGTGGCTGAAAATTAATTTTTATAATTTTTTTGGGTCAAATGCTGCTGAAAAGCAGCAATGCAACAGAGTCCTATTATACAAAAATGTAGTTTCTAACGACATTTATCTTCAAACAATAGACAAAGTGGCTCAAGGACATGCTTATATGAATTTTTATGGGTCATTTTGCTGTACATGCAGCTATACTATACATCCCTAATTCTAAAAGATTTGTTTCTAACCAGACATTTGATTCTTACACAAAAGCAAAAGAGGTCACAAGGTGAGCATGTGCTGTCAGAAACAGAATAGTTAGGACACTGAATAATTGACCACATATTGCCAAAATGACTTTGTTTTTTTTGCAAGATCTTTAACAAAAGCTAATACAATCCCAGAAATGAGGACAACCCATTTAAAACCAATAAAAAAAAGAGAAACAAAGAACATGGAGGGATTCCATCCTAATTTTAAAAATTGTGTTTTCTTAGCAATAAACAACTAAAAAACTTGCATGTAACAAACTAACTGTTAAAAAAATTCCTCTGAATGTAACAAGAAGGTGCAGAAAACTTGACCAGAATGTAGGTTTATACAAGGACATTTTGGGGGGGAGTATGGAGCACGGACAGAGAACAAAGTACAGAGACCTCATTTCCTCCAGCACGTTGAGTAAAATGAGAAAAAAGAATGCCAAGATAAAGGGCACCTGGTGTAACAGGAGCGGTTAACCACAACCAAATTTTCAATTGAAGCTCAATTGGTCCACACTCATCAACGGAGGGGCATGCGCTACCCCGGTATTGACTGTGTACGAGAGTGAAGGCTGTCCGCACTCTGCTTCAGCACACAGTTTTTCGTTGCTGCGTCCTGCAGGGCATTTTAAACCTGCGTGTTAAAAAATGACGGGACCCAGCCTGGCTTCAATCTTCAAACCCGCACCCACTGTAACTCCGCCCTGGATCATGCTGTGGGCCCAGAACAGTTATAGTCAATGTCCCAGTTAACTAAAATGGTGGTTGAAAACTCCTTTTTCCCGGCACTTTTTAATGTGGGGTCATGCAGGTTTTGGGGCTCATGCTGTGGCCCAGGACAGGTATAGTCAATGTCCAGTGAAACTAACATGGGGTTGAAAAGACTCTCCTTTTACCAGCACTTTTGAATTGCTGGTCATCAGGTTTGGGGCTCAGCTGTGGATCACCAGTACAGGTACAATCACAAGTCCATGAAACTAAAATGGTGGTTGAAAGACCTCACTTTTTTCCGGCACTTTTAAATGTGGTGTCATGCAGGTTAGGGCTCGATGCAGTTGCCCAGGACCAGGTATACTCAATGTCCAGTCAACTAAAATGGTGGTTGAAAAGACTCCTTTTGTACCCGGCACTTTTTAAATGTGGGGGTCATGCAGGTTTGGGGCCATGCCTGTGGCCCAGGACAGAATAGTCGAATGGCTCCATGAAACTAAATGGTGGATGAAAGACTCCTTTTTTCCGGCACTTTTTAAATGTGGCGTCATGCAGTTTTGGCTCATGCTGTGGCCCAGGGGGGGGGGGGGGGGGACGTGCTGATAGTCGTGAGGTGTAGGGGGAGCGGCGCGTTCCAGGGGGGCGGGGTGTGGGGGGGGGGGGGGTGGGTCAACTAAAATGGGTGGTTGAAAGACTCCTTTTTCCGGCACTTTTTAAATAGTGGGGTCATGCGTTTGGGGCTCATTCTGCTTTCCATGACAAGGATATTCAATGTCCAGCTTCAAGGAACATAGGTTCAATTCAATACTGCCTTCTGGCACTTTTTAATTTGTGGGTGATGCAGGTTTAAGGTCAGGCTGGTGGTACTAAGAAACAGGGATATAAATGGTCTTGACTTTTTTTTTCTGTGACTTTATAACCCTAGATTGTGTTCCTAAGATGTAGCACGTAACCATTTGACGTTGTGGATGTTAAATTTCAGCTTCTCCAGCCTTGTTTGGTTGTAATAATGAAGGTGGGGTTGTTGCTCTCTTCCCTTTTCCATAGACTTTATAATGGTCATGCGCGCATAATCGAATGCTCACTATCGAAAAACCTTATCGATAGCGGCCGACTATCGACTATCGATCGATCTCGATAGCCAACGCAATCGCTCAACACTACTCCTTAGAGTTATTTAGAGTTCTGTCTCCTTATTCAGACAGTTTTTAGATATTTCTCAAACTCTCCTGTGTCTAATAAAAGGGGCATGGATTTACTAAGAGTGTGTGACTCCATGGAAAGGGATGTAGCTTGTCATGTGACACTGTACACAAAAAATAAAGGATGTCATGTATGTATTTTGGTGCCCAGGCGCCTTTTTTTTGCGCGCATTAGTAACGTAGATTGCGCCTGGATCTGGACCTGTTTTACTGCAGATCATAGATTTAGAGCTTTTTAGCTACAAAGCCACACTTCTGACTCAGGTAAACCACTTTTAAAGTGCTCTACCTGTTCCAGCAGTAATGCACCTGGGTGTGCCGTACTAAAGCTATAAATGTGTAGCTTCGTACAGTTGTATATACCACAATTTCTCAATAAATAAGTCAGTATAACTATCAGAAATCACTACACAAAACAAATACTGACTAAAAACTCTGGGGACCTGGAGGAAGCCTACGCGAAACGCGCGTCGGGACTGTGTCCATACAAGTCAGCAGTTACAGGTATATGAGATTGGGTTAGATTGTTCATGGTTTCTATGGGGCAATAGTTTAACATATGTGTTTGGGGTGTATATTTTGTGTCACTTTAGATTAACTGATTACTATCACCCCTTACTATTGAACATGGTTTGATAAGTGGATATCATGAACAGTCTTATTACATTTTGTTTTATATGAATAAAATCTGCACCCATCCATATCTGTTTTATTGGCTTCTGTGTAACCCTGTTCAGTTACTTATTTTTTTTTTTTTAATATTTTCACTTTTTATGTATTATTTAATAAAGGTAATTCTTTTCGTACAGTTGTAGTGCAACACGCTTCCAGCATGCCCCTGATCTCAGGCGCATTACAAAGTACCGCGGGCACTTTGTAATGCATCTGATACTGGAGTGCGCCTGCTTAAAAATATAGCAAATAGGGCTGTGCCAGTTTTCGGGCTGAAAAGATGCCAGACTTCTGGCGCAGTCTCATTCATACATGCCACTTAAAGTGTCAAAACGTTGGCACAATTTTTAGCACAAACAAAACCAACTCATAAGTGGTGTTATGTTAGACAGAAGTATCTAAACATCCATCAGGTTTTTCATATATTGACACATTTGATCCATTTTCAAACTGTCTAGTGTATGGGTGACATGTATGTACGAAGCTGTGCCAGAATTCTGGTGTGCTTTCAGCCCAAACAATGTCACAGACCTGTTCTCTAGATGTATGAGCAGACACACTCAAAAATTTTGCAGCACCAACGCTACTTTGTAATGTGCCCAAAATGTGGGGGCATTCTGGAGGTTTGTTGCACCACAACAGAATGATTCTACAGATTAATGACTGAAGGACAGCACAACTAGGTGCATTACTGCTGGAACAACCAGATCAAGTTAAAAGTGGTTTACCTGAGCCTAAGTTGTCGTAGTGGAACTAGAAAGTGCCAAATCTGTGACCCGCAGTAGAACAGGTTCATACATCCTGGCGCATTCTACACTGCTTTAAAGCTATTTATAACTAGCCTATATGTGTATAGATCATAAATGTCGCCCTAGGTGTTTATTAGCTGGTACGTCACAATGCCAGTAAGGGCTCAAACAGTGAGTCTCCTCCATACAAGGCGGGTGCCAACTGATTATTACAGCTGAAACCCACCACTAACTGCAGGGAATGTAGCCAGTTCCTATCCCAGTTTAACCCATTAGACAGCGTACAAATGAATGAGGCGCCTAAATGAATGAGGAACGTTGTTACACACTGTTCCCCACTCCCATCGCCATGCCCTGCGACGAGATCCAGGGTACCAAGCTGTTATCATGGCAGCTGGAAGCCTAATGAAGGATTCCATAGTCATCATGTAATCACTTTTATTTTTTTCTGCCTATATTTATATAATGCAGAAAGGTGTGCAAGTGATCGAGCCCCCTAATGGTCAAGCACCCACGGGGGACTAAATTTTCAAGTTAAAAAAAGTTTGAAAAGTATAAAAAATACTAAAAATTTCAAGTTCAAATCTTTTTCATTTTACAAAGAATAAAAAAATTAAAAAGTTACAAATAATTGGTATTACTGCATCTGTAAAAGTCCGATCTATTAAAATACCCCTTAATTTATCCTGTAAGCTGAACGTCGAAAAAGAAAAAGTGCTTTTTTTTGGTCATTTTATGTCACTTAAATATTGGAATTAAAAGTGATCGAAGTCGCATGTATCCCAAAACGGTATCAATAACATCTACACTTTAGCCCGCAAATAAAGCGCCCTTTCTCATGTTGATAGATGGAAAGACAAAAAAGTTACTGGTGGCAGAAAATGGCAAGGCAGCACATTTTTAAGAAATAATGTTTTTTATTTTTCTAAAAGTACTAAAACATAACGAAAACCCTACATATTTGGTATCACCTGAATCGTATTGTCCTGTAGAATACAGACAATACATAACTCATACAGAACAGTGAACTCTATAAAAACAAAACCCTTGCAAACATGGCACAAGTAATTTTTTTTTTTTGCATTTCATCCCACTTTGAATTTATTTTCAATTCCCCAGCACATTATAGAGTGTGGTCAATGGCATTCTAAAAAGTGCATCATGTCCAGCAAAATACAAGCCCTCTTATGTCTATGAAGATGGAAAAAAAAAATTATGGCTCTTGAAAAGCGAGGAGGAAAAAAACTGAAGAGCCATTGGATGTAGTATGATTCTGAAGTCATGTGTTAGTCCATTTAAGCAGCTCTTCTTATTTGTATCCTACAGCATTAGGCATGACAAAGGAATTGGTGCAACACATGGCGCAGAGTAATACTGGACACTGAGTTTGGAGTATGTAACCATAGTACTGCACAGGACCTGTATACACAGAATGGTCTCTCACAAAGAGAGAGAGTTGCAAAAATATACATAATCTAAGCAGGCTTTCACCTAGCTAAATATAATCTTTTGTGCTGGGTGCTAGCTGTCATATGAAAACTGTTTCCTACGGTGGAAAATATCCAAATTTTTGTGCAATGTGCCAACTTACAGCACATACAACCATAAACAGCGTAAAAAAGCACATGGAAGGTAGTAGGACCATATTATCTGATCTTATATGTAGACAAAAGCCATTTAACATCAGTGAAAAGTTGAGCTAACTTACTGTGCTGTGACTTCATGGTATGCTATCTGTCAAGTTTATCTTTGCTACATCTGTAGGACTATATTACATAACAGCATAAACAAAGCACATGGAGCTGCAAGGAACATATCACAAATTTTACACTCGGGCCATGAAGCTATAATTTACCCCTCCATTGTGCATTTTACTATGTTTAAACATGTTTTCACTTCTTATATTTGATTTTAAGAAGGTAAATTGTATAAATAACATAATATGGAGCAGGAAATGAACTTTTCCCAGACGTTTTACAGGCAGTTTTGGCAAGTTTAACCACATAAATACTACATGAAAAGTTTTTTTTTATGTTATCAGATCTGTCATAGACATTGCCCAAAGATCAAACAGGTAAAAAATAATCCTGCACTGTTTGTGAACAGTGCTTGTTAACAAAGACTTGTAGAACAGAAAGTACACAAATAGTTACTCACCTTACCTGAGTTTTACCAGCTGTGTTTGAGCAACCAAATAAGATCCTATAAGGAACTTGCATTAAATTTACAAGACATAGCTAAAGAATTAGAAATACTGTAAATATATGACCTCTTTAAAACATGCCCTACTGCACTCTGAAAATATACATACCGTAATTTGTTTTCAAGAGACCTACTAATGCAAAGATTGGACATTACTGACAGATATTATCATAGTGGACTTACACAAACATGAAGGTACAGTCCATTACAGATCCAAAAAAAAGTTTCACACTGGAATTATCTAGAGGGAAATCTCTGTACTCTGACATTTGTGGTTTTGCATCTGTTGATAAACTACAATTCGACTCCTAACATGCCCTAACATCCTGAAGCTTATCCAGAATTGCTGGGAGCTAAAGTTTGGGCAAAAAAAACTGGAGAGCCACAGGTTAGAGGCCAAAGCCCTAAAAAACCTGTGATATAATTATATTATAAAAGTGTAGAATTATAGATGCTGGTAAAAATTTGGCCATCGTTTGAATTAAACCTGATAAGTATATCAAACATTCATTTATAACGCCTTTCTGCCTGACTTAACTTCAGAGCATACAATGTCATTACCGTTCTGAAATAAATAGCTCTGTTTGGTGATATAATTGATTGGCACGTGACTGCTGCAGCTAATCAGCAGGTGATTTCCCCATTTGGAAGGAGTAGACAGGAATCAGAAGACTGGAGAGACCAAGCGATGGAACAGAGGTGAGTATAGTTTTTCTTTGGCCACCTGTATTTTACTGTCTGTTTTGAAAGGAACTGCACCACTGCTTTAATTAGCTTATCAGAAGCAACCAAGGAGCCCAGCTGCATCGCAACAAACCAAAATCCAGTAAGAGATAAATACACTTTGCTGCAGCAGTAGGGTGTGGTCGTGCAATAGAAACCCGGCATGGTATATAAGAAAAAGAGCCAGCCTCAACTATGTGCTACTACACAGGGCACTATTCTCCTTCACCTGCAGGGGGCTAATAGAACAATATCACCCATTATGCTTGCACAGTCAGTCTCCTGTCGTTTATCTGTCGAGGTTTTTCTATATCCTCGTTGTTAGGAACTGACTCTCCCTCATTTCCTGCTGAAACCTGCTGTGTTGCTCAGGATGCATAATGTTGGTAGGCAACAGGATACTCTAGGAGTTCATCACTCTTCTCTGAGACTACAGTAAGGGCATGTCCCCATGGCATGGGTTTGCGGACGGTTTTTCAGATGGTTTGCTGTTTTGCAGATCGTCTGAAAAACCGGCTGCAAATGAGCACAATGGGCTTCTATGGAAAACCCGTGCAGCAGACCCCGCCCAAAAAACATTGAACATGCACATTCTTCCATCCGGTTTTCGGACTGAATATGTGCATGTCAATATGAAGGGGGAGGGCTTTTCTTTGCACATCGCGGAGAGGGTTCGCCACCCCTCTCCCCCACTAAAAAAGGACAAATACTGGATAAACCAACCGGTATTTGTCTTCTGCCATGGGGGCATGCCCTAACGACTTCTGAAGAAAGCCTTCATAAAGATTAAACCTTGCAACAATCTTGATGCAGTATATACATTATTTTATTTGGGCACTGTAGCATTGTAATCTAGGTAGGGTATAGCATTATTTTCTAGGCCTAGTATTTTATTACTATTCAACCACAACATCACA
Organism: Phyllomedusa bahiana; assembly: GCA_025379985.1. Taxonomy (NCBI): domain Eukaryota; kingdom Metazoa; phylum Chordata; class Amphibia; order Anura; family Hylidae; genus Phyllomedusa; species Phyllomedusa bahiana. Next base: position 99,715 of record JAODAL010008215.1, on the reverse strand, counting down.
TTATTTATTGATTTTTATCTTTTTTGTAATTTAAAACTATCACTTCAGGTTGACTGTAACTCACAACAATCATAGTTTGGGAACCTCTTCTGTAATGTAAAAATCAAATTAATTAATATGGATATAAATTTAAAAAATATATATATATCTTTCTGGGTTTTTTTTACATATTTTTGTATTTCAATAAAGTCTAAAGTCAGGATTAGGAATAACCTGCAATTTGAAAGTATTCCAAAAATTCTTAATTTGTGTATTTTCATTGTTCTTCTATGTAGAACAATTTAAGTTGTTTTTTTTCAGACTATAGAAATACTTACATTGAGTTAATATAAGCTAAGGCAATTTGACTTCATTTGTATATTTCATGTAAATGAAATTAATAGTCTTTAATTGCTAGTTTGAGTATTACCTAATACTAAAATCATTTCAGAAAAGCATTTTTAAATGTTTTTTTTTTTAAATTTGAAAATAATCCATAAATCTAACATTTGTAAATATTCTTACTTTCATTAGTGACAAATGCGTAGGACTTTCCATTTTAAAATTATATTAGCTTTTTGCTTGTGCAATTACTTCAGTTTAATTAAGGTAACAATCGTCAAGGGCTCTCCATAACACTAAAGTCCCTCTCAGTGCCTGTTGACTTCATTTAGAGTACATTTTTGCAATGAATTATGTCCCAAAAACAACCCTATGAAAACTACTTTATGGAACTTTAAATGTTGTATTGTTGTGTATTCAATGACGATAGATAAAAAGTATTACTTATTAATTGTTGCTCTATTCAGCAAACATCTGGACAAAGCTATCTATCAGTTATTAATTCTTTCTAGACCATGAGCTAAGTAAGTGCATTTCCCCAGAACTGTGAATACATTGTAAATGACAGAAACACAGTACCACAACATATAGAGTCATCCCCCCAGGAAAACACAGAGGGACAGATGGTTTGCAAATGTGTTGTTATAAAAAAAAAAGTACATGCCACTTTAACCCCTTATTTCAATAATGTTTGCAAAGAGTTGCAGAAAGGTGTCTGGCTTTCCACCAATATGTTGGAAGCAAAGATCACTTTACTCCCAAAGGTTAAAATTTGGTTTATGCTAAAGCAACTGCCCCATATTTCTTTTGAATATTAGTGTAAACATTTGGGCTAAAATACCCAAGCATCTTTTAGAGGAACAGGTAGGATTCATAATACACAGGGAAGGCAAAGACAACTCCACAAAACTAGCCTATGTCATTTGTCACTCCCATGCCCAAAATATCCTATTAGTCCTTCTTAGCAGAGATGCCAAAAAGACAATAATAGGGTTGACTGGGAGTATATGGGAAAAGCTTTGGGTGGGCTTGGTATAATTCTTCAATATGTAAATTAGAGATGAGCGAGCCGTAAAAAGTTCTAGTTTGATTAGAACCTAGAACTTTAGTGTGTTCGGTTCGAGGTTCTATTCTAACTAGGACACGAACCCAATTCAAGTCAATGAAAGAAGATGTTCTGGTTAATTTTTATACCTATACAGGTGAGGAGAAGCTGTGATTACCATCCATAACAGTAAACTGGATACATGGAACAACTTAGTGAAGAAAATTTAGCCTAAGGGTGACAGAAAAAAGAAGGCTAAAGGCTCAAATAATTCATTCCTTTCAATGGCTAACTGAAAAGATGAGGACAGCTTGCAAGCATGGGCGTAGCTATAGGAGGTGCAGCGGTAGTAGCTGCTATGAGGCCCGGCATCCTGAAGGGGCCAAAACGCCCCTTTGACACATAAGAGACTTGGAGATGGTGTGTTATACAATTACTGAACCCACAAAACTGCAAAAACTGAACTTTTGGGCACTGAGTATGATTTAGCAAATCCAAGCACTCTGTATAATATAAATCCATATATATGAGAGTTAGTTGTTATGTGAGCCTGCAAATGTTGCCAAATTACAGCTTCTGGGTGTGGGAAAGATGCAGCCAGCAATACCAAACTCCCTAACTATTGATGTCTATGGAGAGGAAAATGCTATCTAACTAAGAGCAGTCTGTACAGTACAGAGAGTGAGCTGAAAATGGTATTCACAAGGCAATACAGTGAAATATGGCCACCAAAAGTGCAGAAAGGTGATTGGATGGCCGCCAAAAGTGCAGAAAGTCACCGAAAACGAAACTGAAAACGGCGTGCCGAACTAGAACTAGAACTTTACTCGAACGAACTGTAAAATGTTCGGTTGGGTTTGAGTTCTAAAAATTCGAGAAGTTCTACTAGAACTTAACTTTTCTAGAACAGTTCAATCAATACTAATGTAAATGCTATAATTTCTGCACCTGCCCCTCAACAAAAATGTTATTTGATGCCACTTTACCCCATCTCTTTAGAATATCTAATGACATTACCTGTCCCCCTTTCTTTTACACTAATTCAACATGTGAAATAGCACCTGGACATACAAGACTTCATAGAGAAGGACACACTTTCCTAATGATTGGACTTTCTAATCACCAAACATAGGATTTCTCTATCAAAGTTATATACAGCGGTTCCTTAACTAGTGGTTTCCTATGCATCACCTGTGATGCATAGGAAACCATGAAAGTAAAAATCTGATAAGTGTATTTTCTGTCCAAGTTTACTTACACTATGTAATTGGTACTGATACAACTGCCACACAATTTCTTCACAGCAAATTGAAAGTTATTTTCTAAATTCTTGTGGAATAGCAAAAAAATCCATTTTGACACATGTCTTAGTCATACAGAAAAAATATAGGACCTCATGTATGAAAACTGTCTAGGTCTAAGACTTGCAGAGCTCCCCTTTCGCTTCATAAAGTGCTTTGAAAAAAATGAAAGGGGGCTCTGATTAGTTGCTATGGGCAGTAAAGAAAGTCTTAGACCTAAATAGTTTTCATACTTTCCCCACATAGAGTTGTGGTAGGTTTATCTGATGTCTAACTCTATGGCTGGGCAATACAGATTTCTAGGTGTGTCAGTCTCCTCACAGATAACTCACAGACTTACCCTGCAATAGGGTGTACAATGATGCCATTTTTACTAAGGTACATGCTCTTATTGGTGCATGATTCATAGCAGACTTTGAGTATCATTAATATCGTAGATCTACCTGCAACATATCCCATGCCTTAAACAGGTTATCCAGTATATAAAAAATAAATAATTAAGGTACAGCTGCCCAAATAATAATAAAAACCTCATGCTCGCCTTTGTCCACACCCCCCTTACAAAACTGATTCCCTGATATCTCTCTTCGGTATACGTCCTGGCTCCCGCTAAATGGGAAGTCACCGCTGCAGCCGATGATTGACTGCAGAAGTCATGTGCCACTGCCTTTTGTCACCGTTTAGAGCTGTTGACTTCCAAATAGGTAGTAATGTAAGGGAGTAATACATGAACACTATTTTTCTGACTGCTTCATTTACTTTAAGTGCTTTATCTGTATTAAGTATATGTTAATTGTGTTTCATCTATATATTGCCTTAGGAAACAATGTTTGGTCTGCACATCCAAAAAATGTTTTGAAACAAAATTAGCATAGGTGCACAATGATTTGGCAGTAACATATGGCGGAGTGGCTGCCCCCTTTTGGCTTCTTGCACTCCACGCACCTGCATAGGTTTTTTAAATCAATGCAGAGTAGCTTGTAGCTGGAATCTTCTCTCCCTGACATTTGGAGGTCTGAATAGGCACCAAGAGAGGTAAAAATAGAGTAGATCCCCACTTGTATTGAGCTCGTCTTGTTGATTGGCAGGTGGGCTTGATCAAAAACGTGAACAAAGAAATTAAAAAATTTTCATGTATTCTAAGTAGCAGAAATGCTTTTCCAAAATGTTCTTTTTGATAGTTTTTAGTGCTAGTAGTGTGCTGCTGATATTGCATTGTGTATATATTACATTATGTTGGGCAACATTGTGGAGCTTTGGAACCAATTACCAATTTTTCCACAAAGTTTTAGTTTCAACATACAATGGTCATCCCAGAACCAATTACCAGTTTCCCATACAGTTATGGTTTTAACATACAAAGGATGTTCTGGAACTAGTGATGAGCGATTACGTTGACTATCGTCATCGGGTCGATAGTCGATATCGGCAATTATCAATAAGATATCCGATAGTCGATAATAGATTATCGCCGATGACCATTAAAGTCTATGGGAGAGGAACAACACCTTCATTATTACACCCAAACAGGCTGGAGAAGCTGGAATTAACATCCACAACAGTCAAATGGATCCGTGCTACATCTTAGGCAACACACTTAGGTTATAAAAGCCACAGAACAGAAGTCACAGACCATTCACTATCCCTGTCTTGTACCAGAGCATGACCCTTAAACCTGCATGACCCACAAATTAAAAAGTGCCATTTGGCTGTATGATTTGAACCATCATATTACTTGAACTGGACATTAACTATCCCAGTCCTGGAACGCAGCATGACCCTTAAACCTATTTAACCCAAAGATTAAAAAGTGCCAGAAAAAGGAGTCTTTGAACCACCATTTTAGTTGAACTGGACATTGACTATACATGTCCTGTACCGCAGCATGACCCTCAAACCTGCATAACCCCAGATTTAAAAAGTGCCAGAAAAAGGAGTCTTTGAACCACCATTTTAGTTGAACTAGGACATTAGACTTGCCATGTCTGGGCCACAGCATGAGCCCAAACCTGCATGACCCCCAGATTTAAAAAGTGCAGGAAAAAGGAGTCTTTCAACCACCATTTTAGTTTCACTCGACATAGACTATGCCTGTTCTGTACCACAGTATGGCCATTAAACCTGTCTGACCCACAGATCAAAAAGTGCCAGAAAAAGGAGTCTTTGAACCACCATTTTAGTTGAACTGGACATTGACTATACCTGTCCCGGACCGCAGCATTACCATTAAACCTGTCTGACCCACAGATTAAAAAGTGATGGAAAAGGAGTCTGGACTGGGAGGACGAGGAGGTGAAACTGCTGGATGCAGGTTGCATTAAACCACTGAAGAACAAAATTGGCACGCGGGTTATTTTAATAGATTAACGGGGCCCCTGACCCAGCGAGGGATACAGGCCTACTTTTTTTCCCCCCCCCCCTTGACACGGAATCCGCTGGCATGGTTTTGGTTCGCCAGAAAGGGAAAAGGGAGCCCCTTTTCCCCTCGTCCCCTTTACCTCCATGTCCATACCCCCATAATTTGCCCCGTTTTTGCTTTTGGAGGGGGTGGGGGAAGATTTTTGGAAAAGGTCTCTTATTAAAAGAGGCAAAAAAACAGCTATTCTCAAACCCCTAAAATCAAAAAAAAAATTGCTGGATTAAAATTTAAACTGAAAGGGTTTGGCTTTTTTCAAAAACGGGCCCTGCCCCAAAAGTAAAAAAAAAAAACACGTTTTGGGAAATGTATACTGAAAATTAAAAGGTATTTTTTGGGGCACTTTTAAAAACCCTGTGGTGCCCTAAAAAATTTTTGGCTGGTTTTAAAATTTAACTGCAAAGTAGATTTTTCAAAAAAAGTTTTAAACTGCCCAAAAAAAAAAAACCCCTGTCTGAAAGGTAAACGGATTTTTTAAAAAGGGTTTATTTTTGGAAACCTATCAGTACACCTGTGGTGACTAAAAAAAGTTGCTGGATTAAAATTTTAAACTGAAAGGGTGGCTTTTTCAAAACAGCTGCCTGCCCCAAAGGAAAAAAAACACTATCGAAATTATACTGAAAATTTAAAAAGGTATTTTTTGGCACCTATAAACCCTGTGGTGACTACAAATTGTTTGTTTTCAAATTTAAGTGCAAGGTGGCTATTTAAACAAAGCGGGACTGGGAAAATTGAAAAAAAAAAACCCCTTTATCTGAAATGTTTTGTGAGAATAAAAGTGGATTTTTTGCACCTAACAAATAGCCTGCATTTTACTAGAAAAGATCTGTACCCTAATTTAAAGGCAATGAAAATGTCTAAAAAAAAGTTTTGGCTTTTACAATACCCAGTACCCTTTATAGAGGTTGTTGTTTTCCCCACCCGGGGCCCCCCCCCACCCCCCCCCGCTCCCACCCCGTGATTTTACAGCGGTAGATGCTTTTTTAAAAAATTTCTTTTCCCTAACTACCTTTTAAAAATTTGAAAATTCTTTTAAAAACTAACTTTCTAAGGATCACAGCTAAAAGTAGAGCTGTCTTTTGTGAAAAAATAAAAAAATTTTGCTAAGCTGTTTGCTGGCTGTTTGGACAGAGGCAGGGGCGCACTTTCCATTTGCTATGGGACGTGCAAAACTGATCATGAAAAGGAAGGGCTTTTCCCTATTTTTAAAACGAGGTCATGTGATTTTTCCACCCAAATGGGAAACCATAACATCCCAGTCATGCTAAAACACACATCTCCCCCTGCTCTATTTTGTAAGTGATTTGCTGGCCCCCAAAATTTGACGGAAGTGCCAAAAAGGGCCCGCGATATTAATAGTTAAGGGAAACAAAAATTTTAAAAACAAAATTTACCCGGGTGATTAAAAAAATCCGAATAAAAGTAAATACCGTCCCCGGGATTTCAATTTTGTCGAAAATTAATCCCTAAAACACTTCGGGAAACCCAAATTTAAATATTGTATTTTTAGGGATCTCTGTATCTCACTCTGGGGAAAAAAATTAAATATAACACTATTATTATTATAATTATTTATTTTTAATGAGAAGAGGATTATTGTCAAGTGAAACTTTGCTTCTCTGAAACACATTTGATAGAGCTACTCGCTTAAACCACTAATGGAGAGAAGTTGAAAAAAAAAGAAAAGCGATTCCCATTTTCGTTTTTAAAATTGTTTTTTCTGGGCCCTTTGTCCAAAAAAAACCCTTTTATTCAGACATTATTTATATAGCAAAAAAATTTTAAAACCCCTTTTTCCAGGTTTGTAATTTTAAATTCTCCTCCAATTACTATGTGGCACTACAAATTTAATATTTTAAGTTTGGGTTGGGTTAAGATGGGAACATGAAAGTTCTAGAAACTTTAAAAAAAAATGGGTCTTAATTGTTTTTTAAAAAGGGCTTGGTGTAAGATTTACAGATTATTCACATTTATGCATATCTTACAGTAGTAGGACAAGATTGCCATCACAATGGTGTTTAAAGGGGATAAAGAGAAAAAAAAAATTTTATAAGTTTAAATTGTTTCTTTGTGAGTTTTTTTTTTGATTTCCTTTTTGGTTTTTAAAAGGGTTTTTAATTTGGACCATAGGTAAGTAGTGCCCCAAATTAATTTTCTCACTTGCATATTGAGATAAGCGCTTCTTGGAGTACTGAAATGTTGTATACCAATCACTTGTCTGACACAGCCCTTCTCCTTTTTCCCATTTTTTACCCTTTTATTTTTTAAACCCAATGCATTTTTTGTGTTTTATGTTTCAAATTTTTCAATGTGCGGGGGAATTTATAGCCCCCATTGTTTTCATTTTGAAAAACTTTAAAGAAAAAAAAAAAAAATCAAATTTTAATTGGTAAAAAAAAAAAAAAAAAATTTTTTATTTCATTTCGGGAGTTTTTTTAAACTGAAAAATTTGTTATGCTATTATGAAAATCAAATTTTTAAAAAAAAACCAACATCAGAATAAAACATAAAATATAATGTGGTGCATTAAAAGAATAAGAAAAATCATGTAAATGACCTAAGAATAAAATCAATGAAAATGAGATTGTTAAAGAAAATTGTATAGTGTACATCATTCTTTTTTGCTAATCATTTAAACTTTGGGCCCAATTTTAATATGATAAAAAGGGGTCTTGTTTACTTTCATTTTTTTCAATAAAAAAAAAAAAAAGGGATAAAAAATTAGCTTGAAAAAATTTTTTCCTTCTTTTAAAAAAAAACCCGTTTGATAAAAAATTGGGCACTCATCCATGAAAAAGTTTATACTAAGAAACTTTCTTTAGGTTACAACAGAATTCCCTTACTGCCCAGTGTTTTTCTATAAAACATAAACTTAGGAGGGTGTAAAAAAAAACAGATTTCTAATGAAAATTTTGCCTTAAAGCTATTTTACCCATTTGGTTTGTTTTTTGGTAGCCCCGGGCCCCCTTTAGTGACAAAGTGAAATGGAGCCCACCAGCTAACCTGTGTCTTTTACAATACTGGCATCTTCTTATATGACAGAAGTATTTTTGGGCCCCATCAGGCGGGGCAAACCTCTAAACCCCTTATAACAAAACCACCTTGTTTGAAACTTTGGTTGTTTATAAAAGGGGAAATTTAAAAAGCACCCCAGCACTCCCAGTCATAAATTTATGTTGGCAAGCAAGTCATTTATGACTGTTTTGCACAACAAAAAAAAAAAAACAAAAATTAAAATTTTTTTGAGCCTGAGTTTTTTTTTAAAGGGGTTTTTTAAATTTTGGGGGGGAAAAAAAATTTTTGGTTTTTTTTTGGGGGGGGGGGGGGGGGGGAAAAAAAATAAAAGGGGGGTTTTTTAAAAAAAAAAGGCCCCGGTTTTTAGGTTGATCGGGAAAATTTCCGGGGTTTTTTTGGGGGAAAAAAAAAACCCCCCCAAAATTTTTTTTTTTGGGGGGGCCCCCAAAAAAAAAAAAGGGGGGGTTTTTGGGGGGGGATTGGGGGTTTATTTGTTATTGGGTTGGGTTTTTTGGAAAATTTCCCTAAAATTTTTTTTTTAAAATTTTTTTTTCTTTTTAAAAACCCCTTTTCCCAAAGGGGGGAAAAAAAAATTTTTTTTTAAAACTTTTTTTTAAAAAAATTTTTTTAAAAATTTTTTTTTTAGAAAAATTTTTAAAAAAATTTGGTTTTCCCCCCCAGGGGGGGGAAAAAAGGGGGCCCCGGGGGGGGCGGGAAAAGGGGGCCCCCGCCCTTTTTTAAAAAGGGGGTTTTTTTTTTTTTCCCCCCCTTTTTTTTTTCCCCCCCCCCCGTTTTTTTAAAATTTTTTCCCCCTTTTTTTTTTTCCCCCCCTTTTTGGGAAAAAATTTTTTTTTGGGGGGTTTTTTTGGGTTTTTTTTTTTTTTTTTTTTAAAAAAAACCCCTTTTTTTCCCCAAAAATTTTTTTTAAAAATTTTTTTTTTTTAAAAAAATTTTAAAACCCCCCCTTTTTTTTTTTAAAAAAAAATTTTTTTTAAGGGGTTTTTTTTTTTTTTTTTTTTTTTCCGAAAATTTTTTAAAAACCCCTTTTTTAATTTTGGGCCCCGGTTTTTTTTTGGGTTTTTTGAAAAAATTTTTTAATTTTAAAAATTAAAAAAAAAACCCTTTTTTTTTTCAAAAAAATTTTTTTAAACTTTTAAAAAATTTTTTTTAAATTTTTTTAAAATTTTAAAACCCCCTTTTTTTTTTTTTTTTTTTTTCCCCCCCTTTTTTTTCAAAAAAAAACCCCTTTTTTTTTTAAAGGGGGGTTTTTTTTTTTTGGGGCAAAAAAAAATTTTTTTTTTTTTTTGGGGCCCCTTTTTTTTTTAAAAAATTTTTAAAAAAATTTTTCCCTTTTTCCCCTTTTTCCTTTTTTTTTAAAAAATTTTTTAAAAACCAAATTCCCTTTTTTTGGGGGGGGCCCCGGGGTTTTTTTTAAAAATTTTTTTTTTTTTTTTTTTTTTTTTTTTTTTTAAAAAGGTTTTTTTTAAAAAAATTTTTTTTTTTAAATTTTTTTTTTTTTTTAAAAAAAAAAAAATTTTCCCCCAAAAAAAAAAAAAAAAAAAAAACCAACACCCACAAAAAAAAAACAACAACAACCACAAAAAAAAAACCCCCCCCCCAAAAAAAAAAACCCCAAAAAAAAAAAAAAAAACAAACACCCACAAAAAAAAAAAAAAATTTTTAAAAAAAAAAAATAAAATTTTTTTCCCCCCCCCCCCCAAAAATTTTTTTCCGCCCCCCCCCCCCCCCCCCCCCCCCCCCCCTTTTTTTTTTTTTTTTTTTAAAAATTTAAAATTTTTTTTTTTTTTTCCCCCCCCCCCCCCCCCCCCCCCCTCCCCCCCCCCCTTTTTTTTTTTTTTTCCGGGAAAGGGGGTTTTTTTTTTGGGGGTTTTTTTTTTTTTTTTTTTTGGGGGAAATTTTTTTTTTTGGGGGGGGGGGGTTTTTTTTTTTTTCCCCAAGGGGGGAAAAAAAAAATTTTTTTTTCCCCTTTTTTGGGGGAAAAAAAATTTTTAAAGGTTTTAAAAAAAAAAAATTTCCCCAAAAAATTTTAAAAAAAAACAAAAAGGGGGGGTTTTAAAAAAATTTTTTTTGGGGGGAAAAAAAACCCCCAAAACCCCCCCAAAAAGGGGCCCAAAATTTTTTTTCCCCCCCCCCCCTTTTTTTTAAACCCCCAAAAATTTTTTCCTTTTTAAAAAAAAAGGGTTTTTTCGGAAAAAAAAAGGGGGGTTTGGGGGAAACCCCAAAAATTTTTTTTTTAAAAAAAAGGGGGCCCCAAAAAACCCCTTTTTTCCCAAAAAAAAGGGGGGCCAAAGGTTTTTTTGGGGGTTCTTTAAAAGGAATTTTTTTTTTTTAAAATTAAAAAATTTAAATTTTTAAAATTTTGGGGGTTTTTAAATTTTTTTTTTTTTTTGGGCGGGCCAATTTTTGGGGGGGGAAAAAGGGGGGTTTTAAAAAAAAAAAAAAAAAAAAAAAACCCGGGGAAAAAGGGGGGGAAAAAAAAAAAAACCCCCCCCCGGGGTTTTTCCCAAACCCCCTTTTCCAAAGGGGCCCCCCGGGGGGAAAAAAATTTTTAAAAAGGGAAACCCGGGGAAAGGGGGGAAAAAAAATTTTTTTTTAAAATTTTTTGGGGGGGTTTTTTTTTCCCAAAAAATTTTTAAATTTTTTTTTTGAATTTTTTGGGGGGTTTTTTAAAAGGTTTCCCAAGGGGGAAAAAACCCAAAATTTTAAAAAAAATTTTTTTTTTTTTTAAAAAAAAAATTTTTTTTTTAAAAAACCCTTTTTTTTTAAAAATTTTTTTTTTTTGGGGGTTTTTTTTTTTGGGGGGGGAAAAAAACCCTTTTTTAAAAAAAAAAAAATTTTAAACCCAAAAAAAAACCCCCTTTTTGTGTTGGGGAAAAAATTTTTCCCCTTTCGGTATTGGCATGATAATGACATATCGACTATCGATCCGATGACGATAGTTGACGCAATCACTCATCACTAATCATGACGAAGAGGACTGCTGTCCAAGGGTGTTATGTGGTTTCTTGACAATGCACACCCACACACTATTGCCCATACTGTTGCACTCTCAAGAAAGTTTTGATGTATTAAAGCTTCCGCCTTATAGTTCTGATCTTTCTCCATCACACTAATACCTGTTTGATCTCTTGAAAGAATCCCTGAGGAAGGAGATTCATGTCTGATGAACAAGTGGAGACAGCGCTGGATTCGTGGCTCACAGCTCAGCTTAAACATTTTTTATTGAGGGAGCACAAAAACTTGTAGTTCTAAAAAAAAAGTTGTTGCTCATTGTACTAAAAAGCATATAGATTACGTTGAAAAGTAATGTTTTTGTTTTTTCTGAGAGTTGAATAAAATAAATTATGTAGTGCAAATAATTTCCGGATTTCTGTACTCATTAATAGTGTATGGTTTTTAGGTTTCTGGGAAGCTGATCCGATTTTGCAAATAGGCAATGCCAATTAAAGGGGCAGGTACACATCTGCTGTGACTAATGCAAATGCAAAAAAGATGCAACAACATTCTACAAGCTCAACATTTCCACAGACATTAAAGGGATTGTTAGGGTTCTTGTCCCCATGCACCCTAGAGGCTCATGCTCCATTCACTTCCCATGCAGCACAGGCCTCTCCTGTGTGTCTGAATAAGAATGTACAAGTATAGAGGAGCAGATCCTCAAAGAGCTCAAGAGCAGCAGTCGACTGGGAAGTAAGTTTACTTTTTTCTGTTTTAATCCCAACATGCCCAATCTAATATGTATACATGCCTTAGCTTGACCTGTGTAATTTTCTTACCTAAATACTGCTACCATGTGGTTGGATGACCACAATACACACTAAGCCATGTATGTATGCGGACCATTAGAGGGGAACTTGACAATTAATTGCTTATACTGTATAGCTTGACCTGTGTCAGTTTGTTACCTATATACTGCTACCATGTGGATAGATGACCACATTACACACTAAGGTATGTATATATGTGGGCTATTAGAGGGGAACTGGACAATTAATTGTTTATACTGTATAGGACATGTGACCTGCACACACTAGTGTGTTCAGGCTACAGTTAGTTAACCACATCAAAGCACTGTGCAGGAATGGTTGATTAGACCAAGCTGGAGAAAGAAGGAAGTTGTCTCATCCAAACTCACTCCACTGTGCCCTGTGAACTGCACTCGGCAATGTAGTAGATATATATTGCTGTTGCTGTCCTAGGATAACAACTCTATCCTTAGGCGAATGCATTTTCTATTACAATCACAGGGACGGGGTATCTAATAGTTTAAATATAATTTAACTAAAGTGGGCAACTCCCTTAAATATATTGATGCTTTACAGCTGCATTACTGCTATATTTGTTATACCTGCAAGTGTAAGGTTTTTGGTGCATATTTTAGATAAATTGTGTAAGGCCATCTATCACTGCAAGGTAACTTCATACAGATTATAGATGGGTCCATAGGCTTAACAAACTTACCTTTCTTTGGATGTATGATAGGTCTACACAATAAAGAAAGAATACACAGGAACTAGCTCCACCAAGAAGAAGGCAGTCACCATCCTCAAATGTAGATGCAAGATAAAGTTAGCGTACACATCCTAATAAAGTGAAATAATTGTGCATAAAAGGCGCAGGAGCACTATGTGAACACTGAAATATACTGTACATAAATTGAAATGGAACAGTATGGAGCTAGTTCTTATCTACCCTGAGTTTATTTTATAGGCCAAAAGAGAGGTGAATTATTTTAGTATGAGGCACCCTAGTGTTCCAGATGGGCTAACATAACATGATAAAAGTATGTGCTAAGAGCTTCACATTTGTAAGTATCATATAAGTATAATAAATATACCAGTAATGCAACTCGAAATTATGCTGGATTCACACCGCATTATTCTCTATGTCACAGGTAGCCATTGAGATACTGTGAAAAAAGGTACTCACAGAGATACTGCAACCAGGCGTGGGCGGCCCATAGTATCCATAGAATAAACATAATCCAATTTGGATTACATTTGTTAGATTTCCTAAACATGCATGCATTCTGCCCTGCACAAAAAGCAAATACTGCTGGGAAACAGAGCAAACATAATCTAAATAGGTCTATGGGCTGGCCATGGCTAACATTGAACTAGTTGTTACATAGTTACATGGTTTGTAAGGCTGAAAAAAGACAAGACGTTCATCCAGTTCAGCCTATTTTGCTAAAATGTTGCTTAAGTGTTGATCAAGTGGAAGGCAAAAATCCCAATGAGGTAGAAGCCATTTGTCCTCATTTGAGGGAAAAAATTCCTTCCTGAATCCAATCTGGCAATTGGAAAGATCCCTGGATCAACGACCCCTCTCCAGAATCCTGGTCACTATAACCGGTTTTATTATTACTAGTGTTGAGTGATTATGTTGGCCATTGACATCGGTCGATGGTCGATAGCCGACCATCATCGACAAGATATTCGATGGTAGATTATGATCGTATGGACCATTTAAAGTCTATGGGAGAGCAACAACACCTTCATTCTTACACCACAAAACAGGGTTGGAGAAGTGGAATTAACATCCACAACAGTCAAGATGGATGCGTGCTACATTCTGTAGGAAACACTTAGGTTATAAAAGCCACAGAAAAAAAATTCACAGGACATTCACTATCCCTGTCTTGTACCACAGCAGGACCCTTAAAACATGCATGACCACAAATTAAAACTGTGCCAGGAAGGCAGTTGATTGAACCATCATTTATACTTGAACTGGACATTGAATATCCCTGTACCTGTGGACAGCTGCATGAGCCCCAAAACCTGCATTGACCCCCAAGATTTAAAAATGGGCCGAAAAAGGAAGTCTTTCAACCACCATTTTAGTTTCACTGGGACATAGACTATTCATGTCCTGGGCCACGCATGAGCACAAACCTGCATGCCCCGATTACAAAAGTGCCGGAAAAAGGAGGTCTCTTCAACACCTTTTTAGTTTCACTGGACATTGGACTATACCATGTCCTGGGCTCAGCATGAGCCAACCCTGCATTCTGACCCCTAGATTAAAAAGTGTCGGGAAATCGAGTCTTTCATCACCATTTTCGTTTCACTGGACATTGACATTTACCTGTCCTGGGCACACCATGAGCCCCAAACCTGCATGACCCCCAGATTTAAAAAGTGCCGGGAAAAAGGAGTCTTTTCAATCACCTTTTAGTTTCATGGGACATTGGGGACATCCTGTCCATCCTCAGCCTATTCCCTCGGGCCACAGCATGAGCCCTCCAAACATGCAATGACCCCCCAGATAAATAATAAGTGCCGGAAAAGGAGTCATTTGAACACCATTCTTAGTTTCACTGGCCATGTACTGTCCCTGTCCTGGGTGCGCTATGCCCCTCCGCGTATTAGTGCGGACCAATTGAGCTTCCTTGGAAATACTGGTGGGTTAACGCTCCTGTTCCACCCAGGTGCCCTTTTTCTTGGCAATTCTTTTTTCTCATTTTACTCACGTGATGGAGGATAATTGTCTCTGTTAATTTGTAGTCTCTGTCCGTTCGCCATACTCCATGTCCCTGACTAACTCACTACATTGGTCAGTTTTCTGTACCTCCCCTAGTACAATTCAGAGGAATTTATTTACAAGCTATTTTTTGTACATGCAAGTTTTTTAGTAGTTTAATGTGATAGAAAACACATTTTAAAATAGGAATGATATCCACCATTTCTTTGTTTCTCTTTTTTAATTGTATCAATGGGTTTGTCTTCCAATATGGGATTGATTGCTAGGTTAAAGTTCGTGCAAACAAACATGTCACAATCATTTTGCAATATGTGTCCATTAAACAGTGTACTACCTATTCCTGTTTGACAGCACCATCACCCTTGAGGCACACTCTTGACAATTGTGAAGAACAAATGTATATTAGAAACCAATTTTTTTACAATAGGACGGTAGGTCTAGCTGTCATTTACAGCAAAATGGCCCCCAAAAATTCAAAAACATGACAATTGTGCTGGATGCAGGTTGCATTAACCACTGAAGGGACTGATTGGCGACGCTGTTCGTTACTGAGATTGCACAGGGCCCTGACACAGCGATGAAAGGTCTTGACGGTTGCTGCAACCTTAACGGAATCTGATGGCATGCGTGTTGTCGCAGCACTTGGATGGAGCACCTTCTCTCGTCACCTCTACTCAATGTCCTACCCCCCTCTTTGCTCGCTTACCACCTGAATTTCGGTCCATGGTTCAGAATTATAAAAATCTTTAGAAGGTATGGAGAGTTTTTGAAAGTCTCTTATGAATGACGGCAAAGTTCAAATCAAATCACAAGTATTCATCCTAATCCCTAAATCTTAACAAAATTGCCGGATTCAGATTGTAACTGCACCGTTAGATATATATCAACAAAGCTGGCCTACGCCAATAGTGAAAAAACACGTATCTGTCCAAAAATGTATTCGGATACTAAAAGGTATTTTTGGGCACTTTCAATTACTGTGGTGTCTACAATATTGCTGTATTCAAATTTAAGGCAAAGGTGCATCATGAACAAAGCTGTAGTTGCGCCAAAGTATAAAAAAACGTATTGTAATGATATTAGGATAATAAAAAGGTATTTTTTGGCACCTCTCAATTCACCTGTGGGTAACTAACAAATGCTGGATTCAAATTTAACGGCATGTTTGCTCTATCCAACAATCTGGACTGGGCATAAAGTGCAAAAAACACGTATCTGTAATGTAATGCGGATAATAAAAGGTATTTTTGGCACCTTTAAATTCACATGTGGTTACTACAAAATTGCTGTTTTCACATTTAAGAACAAGGTGCCTCAATGAACAAAAGCTGTTAGTGCGCCAATAGTATAAAAACAGTATCTTGTAATGTATTCGTAATAATAAAAGGTATTTTTTTGGACCTATCAATTCACCTGTGTAAACTACACAATTGCTGATTCAAAGTTAACTGCAAGGTGGCTCTATCAACAAATCTGGATGGGGGCAAAAGTGCAAAAAAACACGTATCTGTAATGTATTCGGACAATAAAGTATTTTTGGCAACCTTTCAATTCACCTGTGGTGACAACAAAATTACTGTATTCACATTTAAGTGCAAGGTGCCTCAATGAATCAAAAGCTGTAGTGTGCCAATGTGAAAAACAACGTATCTGTAATGAATTTCGGATAATATAAGGTTATAACTATTTTTCGGCAACCTATCAATTCACCTGTGGTAACTGTATCTACACAAATTGCTGGATTCAAATTTTAAACTGCAAAGTAGATCTCATCAACGCAAAGCTGGCCTGCGCCAAAGTGAAAAAAAACGTTCTGAAAGGTATTTTCGGATAATAAATAGGTATGTTTTTTGGCACCTTTCAATTCTACTGTGGTGACTACAAAATTGCTGTATTTCACATTTAAGTGCAAAGGTGCCTCAATGAACAAGAGCTGTAGTGCGGCAAAGTGAAAAAACATCGTATCTAGTAATGTATTCGGATAATAAAAAGGGATTTTATGGCACCTCTTCAATTCATCTGTTGGTAACTACACAATTGCTGGATTCAAATTTAACTGCAAGGTGGCTCTATCATACCAATCTGGACTGGGCAAAATAGTGCAAAAAACACGTATTGTAATGTATTCGGATATTAAAAGGTATTTTTGGCACACTTTCAATTCACCTGTGGTGACTACAAAATTGCTGTATTCACATTTAAGTGCAAGGTGCATCTATAAACGCAAAAGCTGTAGTGCGCTCAAAGTGAAAAAAACACGTATCTGTAAATGTAATCGGATTAATAAAAGGTATTTTTTGGCACCTTTCAATCACCTGTGGTGACTACAAGAATTGCTGTTTTCCATTAAGTGCAGGTGCCTCAATGGACTAAGCTGTAGTGCGGCAAAAGTGAAAACACGTTTCTTATCTGTAATGTATTCGGATAATAAAAGGTGATTTTTGGCACTGATCAACCTGTGCTGACTACAAAATTGCTTGGATTCTTATTTAACTGCAAGGTGGGCTTATCAACAAGCTGGGAATGGGCAAAATTTAAAAAGTACACCTATCTGAATGTATACTGTTAATAAAAAGTGGAGTTTTGCACCTAACAAGAGAATGCAGTTACTAGAAAGATGTGTTATCCTAATTATAGTTCAGGCTGCAAATATCAGGTAATATTTCAATTAGAAAACTGTTAATAATAAAGCTATTGCAGTGCAATGTCTACACTAAGTCTTGGTGAACTTTATCCAGTATTCTTTATAGAGCTTGTCTGTGTTCGCACACAGGGGCCCCTCCTCCCCCCGCTCCCCTCTGTGACTTTACAGCGGTAGATGCTCCTTTAAAATTTTCTACCTAACTACAGAAAATCTTCCAATCTTGCTGATATACTAAGTTGTAAGGATCTACAGTACAGTAGAAGCTCTTTCTCTGTGAAGACACATAGAATAATTTCGCTACGCTGTTTGGACACGTCAGAGCGCACGTCCTATTGCTCGATGAGACGTGAGAGACACTCGATCAAGAACAGGAAGGCAGTCTATGTAAAAACGAGGTCTTGTGATTTTTCTGCCCAATCGCAACCATACAACATCCCAGTCATGTCGTCGCACACTCACTTCTCACCCTGCTCAATTCTGTAAGCTTGATTTGCTGGCGCCATTCCTAACCAAAATGACAGGAAGAGCGGCGAAAATTGACGCAGAACTTAATAGATGATGCACAGATAAAATTTAACCTAATTTATCGGCAATGATCTAAAAATTTCGATCAACATAAAAAACTTGTGCCGATCTCAACTTGTCGATTAACTACATCGCTCAAACCACTAATATTACGTCCAGAAAAGCATCCAAACCCTTTTTTGAACTTCTATTGAATAACAGGACATGTTTCTCTGCAGAGAGTTCCACAGTCTCACTGCTCTAACAGTATAAAATTCCCATTTCTATGTTTATGTAGAAAACTTTGTTCCTCAAGAACGTAGTGGATGCCCCCTTGTTTAGTACAGTCTGGATATAATAAACTCTTGAAGAAGAGTCTCTATTATTGACCTTAAAGCTGTTTAAAACATATTATTATGTCCCGAAGCCATCTTTTCCTCAACTAAATAAACTAATCTTGCTATTCTATCTGGGTATTGTAGACCACCCAGTCCCTTTATTACTTATTTGTTGCCGCCTTTGTACTGTTCAACTTCTTTTACCTTGTCTTTCTGTGCACTGGTGCCCAAATAACTGTTCACAATATTCCTTGTGTGGTTCTAACCAGTGCTTGTATAAGGAGAATATGGTTCTCATAATATGCCTATATGCCCTTTTAATACCACTCTAAACTTTCAAATATAACATTTATTAAATTTAATTAAAATTAATAGCTTATCAAAGAATCAATGGTGGAAAAAAAAACAACAAATCCATACCACATCAGGGACTGATTTTCTGAGACTTCCTGTCCTAACAAAATTCCTCATTTACCTGTATGCCGACATCCATATTTATCACTAGTTACTACTTATGCTGATTGAAGCGCCTTGAGAGGAATCACTGATGAACCCTGAGGCATCTTAAGGGGGGAAACGCGTCGGGATGACCATCCCATTTATAATGTTCTTTTTCCAACATACATCTGTTGGTTTACTAATGCATGTGAGGGATGACGATCTGGATGTTTATGTTTGTGTATCTATTTGCTGACCTTGCGGTTTAACCTGCATAGTACGTATTGAGTCTTACTCTTACATCATATAATTGATGTGGAAGACAAAGTTTTGTGTGGTTATAACATTATATTTGCAGGATTACTGTTCATTCTTTGGTCCACACATATAATAGAATTTATGGATTTAACATCTTGGGGACATTGCAGGCTTATGTAGGGCGGGGGGGGGTTGAGCCTTTAAAGATTGGGACGTCGTGTCGGGACGATTACTCCGACTCTTGGAGAGGTATATGACATTAGGATTTTGTTAGGGGCTGGTAGTCTTGAAAATCAGTCCCTGATTTTAGTGTGGTAGTGGGATTAGTGTGTGTTTTTTTTCACCATTGGTTTCTTTTGATAAGGCAATTAATTTATTAAATTTAATACAGGTTATATTTTAGAGTTTAGATTTGCTAGAATTATTTTCAGTGATTTTTGGTGTGCGCAAATCTTTAGTATTACTGTTTGGTAATATGCAGTGATTTCCCTTTTAATACACCAAAGTTGGGGCACCTTTTATCTCAGTATCCTGACAGATACCTCTGATGTTGGTAATAACGTGGTAGGACACAAGTCTAATCCACACATGGAATGCTGGAGAATATTTTAATACTTGTAGAATGTTGTATTTGTTTTTGCTAGATAGAAATAATTCTAATTCTTCAATGTTACTATTCATACACTTCAGTGGGACTTTGTTCTTGGAGACATTTTTCATCTTACGAATTTAAATAATTATTCAAATACATTGACATCACTTACAATGATATTGTGGCTTTTCACTATGGAAATGTTATGTTTACTCGTATCCAACAATTGTGGGTAAATTATCTTGTGATCATCTCATACCTCTCGGAAAGGCTTCTGCTGCTATTTTAAGCTTTAAACAGGAAGAAGACAGATGTGAATGTAACATTGGATCTGGTGTTTATTCTTCTTGATTGTGTTATTGTTCTTACATCAAGTATACATTTACTAATTTGTGATTGAGTCTGTTAAAATTATCAGAAATTTACACTAACATTTCACTTCAGTAAACCAGATAAAGTTGTAGGCTCGTACTCCCGGCCTAACCAATGTCTGGTACGTTACATTAATGTGCGAGTGATGGAAGAAGAATAAAAGTATGAGTAACAAAACTAAATATGGTTACTAATAATTGCAACTTCAAGTGCTCCAGTATCCTGTCCAGACTATAAAAGAACGATGGAACAGGGCAATTGGAAACTAATCACAACCACATGTAAAAGCCTTTGAAGACAATTTTTGTAGAAATGGTACCCAATACCGATATTAAGACAATTTTCCTGCTTCTTTCTTCAGAAAGGGATTATTACAACAGTCTTTTAACATTGTCTATGTTATTTGTTACAACTTAAAGAGAACATATCATCCATTTAGTTAGTTGATTAAATTTAAGTCTTCAGAAAATAGTGTTTTTTTTTTTTCATTCTGTAGATATTTATTTTTTCTTTACTTGGGTGGCCATATTGGAAATATACAAACTTCCTTCCTGTATTGTCTACATAGGCAGTTCCACAGACTGGGGATTATAAAATTTGCAGAAAATAGGAGTCAATTGTCAGAACTAAGTCAAGAAGTCTTCTTTTCTTTCCACAAATAGATGGATCAAAGCCGTTACCCTAGAGACAAAAGAGTGTAAGGGTTTCTGGTGCTCTTAAGCATTTATAACATCATAATGGGTGTAAACATGTTATCTGCCCTTTGGATTAAGAGCTGTGTTTGATACTATGAAAGACTGATTCATTGTATTGTTTTATTTTTGCCTTGCATATACTGTATATTATGTATGGAAATGATGTGCTTAATCACAAATGTTTCTGTAGTTAGAAAATAAAACCTTTATGGGATAAAAACCCCTCCATTCCAATCCAACCATCCAAAATATATTTGTTTAGAACAAGGATGAAATTATCTATAAAAATGACTCTGTTTTTAAAGCAAATATAAATGTGGACATTGGACAATAGAGAACCCAGGTAAAATGCAAAATAAAAATCAAGACAATAATGTAAAACCCTAACTAAATCAAGCCTTATTAAATTCTGGAGTATAAAAGGAAAAGAGTTAAAAAATTGCAAAAGCAGCAACATAATGTGCAGATACAATCATAAGGATATCATGCTGGCTGGCACAAAACTACAG
This sequence comes from Phyllomedusa bahiana, assembly GCA_025379985.1. Classification (NCBI taxonomy): domain Eukaryota; kingdom Metazoa; phylum Chordata; class Amphibia; order Anura; family Hylidae; genus Phyllomedusa; species Phyllomedusa bahiana. Next base: position 78,760 of record JAODAL010008215.1, on the reverse strand, counting down.
AATGTGGAAGACACAAGAAAACTGTCATGATTGTGCCCGACAGAACCCCATGGGCCCTTTTTTTTGGCTTCTGGTCGCAGCCACAGGCCGGTTTGGACGTGAAACGTGGTTTAGACTTTAATTCTGTGTATTTTTTAATACCAGTGTGATCTCCGTCTGTAGCTCTGTATGCTTAATGATTCCTGGCATCGCCCGGTGGCCAGGGAATCTTTCAGCACTTGTGGATTTAACCTGTTCCTTTTTGATTGAAATTCCTGGTTCCCTTCATTTCTGTTCTACCTTTTTAACTTTTCCCATAAAAGGACTCAGTTTTCCCTTTTTCCTTGCCTCTATACGGTTTCTTCTCCTGACTTCACCTGTGTTCTTTTTTCTTATTCTGTATCTTTGACTTTTGCTTAAACCCCCTGGCCCCCCTTTTGTCATTCGTTCTGTACGCACTGCCGTTTTTTGCTGACTTGGCCTTACGCCTCTTTGTTTGTTCTGTGTTTGTTCGTTACTCTTTTTTCTCCTTTGGCCCCCAGAGAGATCTCATCTTTTGGTTGGGGTGCCCTATAAGATTGGGTACCCCAAAAGGCAGGGACAGACATTGGGCGTGCACCTCTGACAGGTCCTTACAAAAACTTAGACTAATTTCAAATGGCAAGACTGGATAGAACAAGGTAGACAAATAATCAAGATTTTAGATAACTGGGATCAGAATACTTAGCGTTATAATACAATCTCTCTGACGGTCATTTCGCGCCATGCTGCCAAAACCCAAAGAACTTATAAAAAAAAGGCTAAAATTTCAACTCCACTCAAAATGAGCCATAGCTGTGCAGCATGGTCAACTGATTCTCCCTACTGCCTCCCATCTGATTTAACAAGAAGGAAAAGATGAGATAGCTGGATTGTTCCTACCATTCACAAAAACCAAAAGCTGCAATCACCCATTGGAAACATAAAACCAAATTTGATGAGAAGACAAAAACGAAAATTTTTGCCCTAACAAAAAAGGCTTTTCCCTAAAACCATCAAGTCATTTCTTCCATTTTTAAATCTGCCATGCGAAAATGGAAGCTGGAAGCTTATTGGCTGTTAGGTTTATCACTGCAACTTTTTTTAGGGCGTTATTTTCCCCAAAAAGGCCTAGTCTAAAAAAAACAGCACTTGCTTGAATACATAAAAATCAAAAATTTAAACCAAACAAATTATTTGGCACAAATTTAAAAACATAGGTCTACATGTATGAAAACTGTCTAGGTCTAAGACTTTCTTTGTTGCCCAAGCAACCAATCAAGCTCCCCCTTTTTTTCATCTCTGAAAAAAGGGAAGCTTGTTTGGTTCTAGACCCCGGACGGCTTTTATCGTGCCCCCTAAAATTTGATTTTCAATCAAAAGAAAGCTTATTTTAATAGTTAAAAAAGGTTTTCCAGGGCTGCCTAAAGAAACCCAAAACAAAGCTGAGCTGAGGAAAAGAGAGAGACAAGCCCCAGCACGAGCCATGATAAAGATGTGTTAAAAGTTCACCTCAAATAATCAAAATACAACGTGGATTCTTTACAAACACAACCTTTTCCCCCATAGCCTCTTGAAACTCCTTCAGTTCCTGTCATCAAATAAATCTACACAGATAACAAACTACAACAAGGGATTCCGTAAAAAAACCCAAAAAATTTCTACCCCCTTTTCCTTGAAAACTTCTTCAGCTCCCTCTCACTAAGAAGTGTGCTCTGCGCAAGCCCGGGCCCCATTTTGTCCCTCTGCCGGGCGTATCTAATGCAACTTTTTAAAATAAAAAAGGGCAGGTAAAGGGAGCCTTAGCTCTCTCAGACTGCAATTTTTTTAAACCATATTTAGAAAAGTGATTAAAACCCCCTTTTGGGGATCCCCACGTCAACATTACATCGTGGCAAAACCCTTTTAAATCATAAGGGGATCATATTTTGCTCTATGAAATCATTATAAATCACTTAAGGCATGATTATACTAACAGCAATACTACTTTACTGAGGAAACTACCTCCCAATTGACAGTGATCTGTGTGATGAGATGCACCTATCACTCCTCATCCTTCCATGATCATCTAATATTTTGGAAATGGCCTGCTGGAATGATAATACTTTGCATTTATGCTGTGGCTGAACACTGCTAAAGGAGCTTCCAGAAACCAAGAGAGAAGACCAAAAGAAGTAAATGAAATCTGTGCTGTCTCTGAGGAAACCATCTAGTTGTTTTTTTTTTCTCTTCTTTAAGGTGGGCACTGTGGCTGCTGTGGGGGTTTGCTTTCATTGTTACTGGTTGTGTAAGGAACACTGGGGGTCAGAGTAAGACATAACAGAATATTTTTCATATTTTCTACCCTTTTTCTTCCATGGGACATATCTCATATAGTACATGTGAGGGAAGTACTTCAGAAGTCAAAAAATATCTGATCTATCCTCTATACCAAAGGCTGTTGCTCAGGGAGATTAAGGAAAAAAGAACTTTTCTTAAAGGATTTCTCCACTCTAGGTAATTATTAGTTGTTAGAATGGGCCTCTGACAATAAGCTTATTGCAAAATGTCCTCTTTCTTGGAACCCCAGTTTTTACCTGTAATTAGTGAGTGTTCAATCTTCCTGCAGTGCCACCACAGGAGAGATTAAACATTACAAATTCCGTATTCAAATCAATGAATTCTGTGTATTACGGGACAGGACAGGTCCTTCAGAGGTGCAAATGCTCTTTGTAACCACACTGCACTATGTCTATGAGATGAGAATTCTGAACAAGGGACCCCCTCTAGTAGCTAAGAATTACCTGAGACTATGAAAATAGGTTTTCTAAGTGGACACACCCCTTTGATGTTATCTCACCCAATCCCCATGACCATTTGTTTATATAGTTACCACTCTGTGCCCAGTTCCATTTATTGACTCCAAGACCCAAGGCCTGGACATCAGTGTTAAGCAAGTCACACTGGCATCACACACATGAACAGACATCAATATATTTTTGTATCATTCCCTTTTTATCCATATCAGATCTGTAGAGTAAATCCACGAAATTCTTTTCTAATTACCCTAGTTACATGCTACTGTCATAGCAATAACTCTTAACATTAGAGAAGAAGGACTAACTGATCCTTTATGGATGGAATAGACATACTGTACCTATATAATCCCCCATTTATGTTAAATGCCAAAATTGGGGCATTCCTGTGGTTTTGAAATTTTTCTAACACAATAAACTCCTCTCATCTTACAGTTCATTGCAGAAAACATCTTGTTTGCATATGGGATCCACTTGAGTAGGCACAATTTATTTTGTTTAGAATCCCTTTTTCATGCAAAATTGCATTAAGGAGGTATTGTGTATAAATTTGTAAGCACTTTGCTGTACGTGGTCTGCTGTGTACTCTCAAAACATATAGAGCCTTTTCTATGAATACTGTCTAGCAGTTAGACTGTCTTCATTGCCCAGAGCAACCAATCAGAGCTCAGCTTTTATTTTTTCAGAGTACTATATGAAATTAAAGCTGAGCTCTGATTGGTTGCTATTGCCATTGAAGACAATATAAGGCTATGTTCACACGGCTTATTTTGGGATGCATTTCGCCATGTATTTCGCTGAGTACTGCGCTCTAATATGCGCCCCAATCATTAGGGTAATCCGCAGTTCTCAATGAGAACTATGGATTACAACTCCTATCCCCGCTCGAACAATACGATCGTATTGTACGCGAGGGGAGATAAATGACATGTCATTTATTTGCAGCGTTTTTGCACTGCGAGTAATGCATGTCAACGGGGTCAGTGGGCTGCCGCCCCGCCGCGTCACGGGAGTACATGCTGATCAGCGCGACTCCGCGAACACCCAGTGTAATTGTGGGGAACTTGCCGTAACTGCTACACAGTATTCATACATAAGGCCCATAGATTTTAATAGCATAATGGCAGTTTGAAATATTCACAATACATTTTTTATTATGATTTGACTTAAGTTTGTGTTTTTAAGAGCCTCCTATGTAGTGGACTTGCTACGTAAGCCTGCTTCATAGGAACATAGTGATAATAGGATGTATGTCCATTGTGAGTAAGAGGTTAAGATAACAGCATTGCAACTGCCAGATTGCTTTAACTTCTTCCTTCTGATATCATGCTGCTGCTATCTTGTCCTCTCCTGCTTATTAGGTATTTTGTTGTCTGCAATTGTTGGTAGCAAAGTATTGCTTGTCAGCTGACTGGGCTGTGCACTTGAGCTTGTTAGCATAGTCTTTAAAGCGGAGCTGAAAATGGCAGTCTGATTGCAGAGTATGGAAGTATTGGTCTTGTCTAGTTCTGTTGTGTTGGATTGTTTTATCTTGTCTATTGTCTAGTTCAGTTGCAGGCTGACATATCTTGTTTCTTGTCTCAGTCTCGTTTGGCCAAGATTTGGTCTTTGTAGTTTTTTTTTTTAAATTTAGATTTGGTATTTGTCTAGTTTCTGTTGGGTCATGCCGAGGTAGCGCTGGGTTCTAAGCCACTTACTGTATGAGGAATGGTTGTTGATTAGGGACGAATTTGAGGAAAAAGCTTTAGGGTTAACATTATGGATAGAGGTTTCAATGCTAGGTTTTAGTCATGGGGCAACCTATCGAGGGATAGCATAGGGATAGTTACCTATGGACAGCTATCACTATTGCTTTCCCATTTCAGGAGGAAATAGGCATTGAATCAAAACCAAACCATATACCTGTCTTCATCCGCCCACTGCCCGTTTGCTGAATCATCTAGTGATGAGTCTTTAGGATTGATACACTTTGATTTTCTATTTCATATATCAGCTGGTGTACTTTATTGTGTTGCTAGTTGTTGTTTGGAGTTCACGAGCATTGTTACAGCTGCCTTATGTGCCAAGTTTAGCTTTACTACACCTATATATGGTAAACAGGTATATTATTGGAAAATTTCTTAAGGAAAAGTAAAGTATTTATGATTAAAATAGGGACCCCTTTTATACAATTACCGTTAGGTAATGCTAAAGACATTGACTGAAGGCAATTATGTGGATGTACCAAAGTTTAATTTGTACACGATATTGCAACTTCTCAGAATATTTGTTGTTAGATTCCAACTGATGAAAAGCATTGAAAGAGTTAAGATAACATTCTGTACTGTGATATAATGATGCGTTATCTGTTAAGTTTATTTTTGCTATATCTGTCTGTCATATTGCTTAGTATAATACCTGCAATTTTTATTAGTTTCAGTATCCTGGCATGGTCCTTTATTTTGAATGTATATTTCTTGGTTAAACCATTTACATAAAACAGATGTTTATGGACAGTGTTGGACTGGGGTTCCAAGTGCCTATGGCCCAGCAGTGTAATTTTATTCTGGGGGCCCAGCTGTGGAGTTGATTCTGGGGACCCATCCTACAGGTACTGTGCATGCCTCTCATACTCTGCCTCTTTCTTTTTCCCTCTTTCTCTCTGCCTTTCTGCCTCTCCCAAAAATGTTCTGTATATGCAGTTTCAAAGAACATATAAAAGACATCAGCACTAATTTCTTATCTTGCAATAAAATGTTTCCCCTATATGTAGGCGTAATTTTTTTTTTGTTATTTTTCACATTAATTCATTCAATGTTGTAAGTGTTCACTGATGTTGTAATGATTTGGCTGTGCCTTAATTCACCCGGTGTTTTCAGCCTTAAAGGGGTTGTATCATTTCATTAAATGGTCTTCAGAATAAGAGGACAGTGAAAACAAGTAAGTAAGCAATTAGATGTCATTAGCAAAGCTGTCTTGTATTCACAGTTTTCCTTATCTTCTGTTTCTGTTTACACTGATATCCAGTGCTGGTCGGATCCCTCCTCCTTGCATTTCACTAGCTGAGAGCTCATTTACATTCTGTCAGGCCCCCGTTCGGCTGTATTCACGGAGCTTTCATTCCTGCCTTTCACTCAAAGTAAGGGACCGGCACATTTTCACTCTGCACAGCCAGAAGAAACAAAATAACACTGCAGGGCTACTACAATCAGAAAACAGCACAATTGTGTGTCGATCCCTGCCTCTCTGACTCAGAGTTAGGGGCCGTAGCAATTTATCTCTGCACACCTAGCAGAAACACACTGCAGCAGAGTCTACAATCAGAAAACAGCATAGTTGTGTCTCGGTGCCTAACTCTCCTGCATAGAAGGGAGATCTGTGCCGTTCATAGACAGCTGGATTCACTGTAACAAATCTCCAGCTGTGAGAGAAGAGGTCAGTGCTCAGTCTAGATTGAATGCAGCCTGTGGTATGTATATAGCTCTTACAAAATAAGACTGAATAGGGAGAGACACAGTGACATGTGAACTCAGAGAGGGGGAGTGAGTCTCGGGAGCCAGCATGAACAGTAAAGGGGGGATGATGTCACCCAGCTGGGAGGGGAAGAATCGTCCCTGCATTTCTAGAGTTGAGAAGCTGAGAGCAGTATGAATCAGCCGAACTAAAGAAGCGATACATCCCCTTTAATTCACACTGTACTCAGTGTATTATACTAATTATATTATTTAATCAAGAGTACTACACCTCAACGTGCTATTTCAATAGTCTACCAATCATAATGGATTTCCTTTCTCCCACAATCAGAATGGTCACAGTAGTCATAATGACCCCTGAGGAAACTAATCATACTGTGAGCATATTGTGACTACAGTGACTATTCCGATTGCGGGAGAAAGTAAGTCCATTATGATTGTCAGCAATCTTGATGAAATAATATAATTTGTATAATACACTGAGTACAGTGTAAATTAAAGGGGTTTTGCCACAATCTCATACCTCCTGCATCCACCTCTTCAGATCTGTGTGATCAGAAGGGGGCATGTGTGATTTGTTTGAATTGCATATCATGTGACCCAGCAGGATGACATCACCAGGCCTTTCCTCTCTCTAGTCAAAGAAAGGTCTGTTTATGTATAGAATTATAAGTAGCTACACTGTAGCTCAGAGGTAATATTTTTGCTTTACAGCACAAGGGTCCTTGGTTCAAATTCCTGCAGGAACTTAACCTGTGGATTTTTTTCCCTCTTTCTCAATGCACAGACCTCATTGAGGTTTCTTTTTTTATTTGAATGACAACACCCGGGGTTTGAACACTCAGTAGCTACAAGAGAAGAAAGGTGATGTCTGAGCATGTCTGACCAGGACTAAGGAGCTCACAGCCCTGGTCGTATCCCCTGGAGATGAACTGTAAACAATGGATCACTAAAGGAGCAGCTAAAACAAAAACGGTGCAGAATTTTTAATAATGATGAGTGGTGAAAATGTTTATTATTTAATTTTCAAACTTCCCACGTCAATTTTACTTCATGGCATGGTTGAAAACACCAGGTGAATCAAGGCATAACCAAATCATTACAACATTGGTGAACACTTACAATATCGCATGAATTAATTTGAAATATAACAAAAAAAACATTTTTTACGCCTACCTATAGGAGAAACATTTTATTGTATCTTTTGATGTTAATGCACATTTGAGTAACCAAGTAGAAAGGTTACTTGGACGTTCCAACTGCTTGTTTTTTTTTTCTTTTATATTTCTGGGCGCTTATTCTGATTCTTTATAGTTTGCAGTTTAAGGCCATGTTCACACGGCTTATTTGGGCACGTATTTCAGCCCGTAATTCGCGGTACGTCCCCCGAGCGGGGAGAGAAGTGACATGTCAATTAGTAGTGGCCCCCCCGCTCCCGCTCCCGCCCCGCCCCCATCCACACGTCGTAATTGCGGGGCGTAATTACGCCCCGCAATTAAGCCGTGTGAACATGGCCTAAAGAGACTCCAGATCTGCCATGACCATGGGCCTATCAGTGGTTTCCCTGTGGGCCAATCCGAGCCAGTATATGGATGTAGTCATTGTGTTATTTGTCAAGTTTAGTTTTGCTTCATCTGTATGTGGTATAAAATCAATTACATTACTAGAAAACTCCTTTAGGAAAAGTAAAGATAAAATATCTATGCATGTCAATCTATTGAGAGTTAGGGTATGTTCACACGACGTAATTGCGGGTCACTTCGGGGCATAATTGCACTGCAGTACACCTAAAGTATGGCCCTCGATTACGGTAAAATAATAGCACTCATCGAGTGCTATGATTTTACAGTGTATTCCCCAACCTGTACTGTGTTGGAGAAAGAAGTGACTTGTTATTTTCTCCTGGCGCTTATGCGCCGAGGAAAACTATGATGAGTGGGGTGGGCACAGGGAGCTTTAGAAGTACGCGCCGCTATACGCTGGCTATAAGCTGTGTGAACTCACCCTTAGGCTTAGAAGAAGCGTGTGTCTACATGCAAAACAGCTGTTGCCGGTCTGTCAAGCTTGGCGTGGTCTCGTGTATCCTGTATGACTTAAACTATGGAGACAAGTTGCCGAATAAAGTAAGGTTTTTATAACATTACCTTGGTGAGTGCCGTGAAACTTTCTTTTCTACAAAAGTGTTGGACTCACCCTTAGGCTATGTTCACACGGCGTACAGTATGGCCGCAATTACGCTGGGTGATTTGGGATTTGTGCTGATACACGCGTATTCGCCGCAAGTATTTGAATTGTCACTTATCTCCCCGCATTTACAATACGATCTTTTTTAACAAGGGGGGTGAGGAGGCGTAATCCATAGTTCTCTATGAGAACTATGGATTACCATAATTTTGTTGCGCCTCTCGCACGTATTAGAGCGCAAAAATGAGGCGAAAAGCCCTGAAATTAGCCTGTGTGAACATACCCTTAGATGCAGCATGTGAGCTACCTGCATGTTACAGGTGTGCTTGTCCGTAATCAGTCCTATGTTTTCACTTTGTTGCACCTGTTCCCTTGGAGTTGGTATACCATTGGCAGCTAAGATATTTGCTCAATCTCCATAATCTTTTGTGGCCTCCATAGGTAGTAGACCCACAGTGGTATCTTATGAAACTCACCTTGCAGATAATTTTAGATATAATTATTCATGTGTCATATCTACCTGCATGCCCAAAAGAAACAAATAAGCTGTATATAATTAATATCTTTATTTACATCTGTGTATTATTAATCAAGGTTGATTAGGGAATTAAAGTTTGTGACAGGATGGCTGCCAATTTTTCACTGGTAATGTTTGAGGAAAGATCGTTCAGATAACGAACAAATAACATTACAATCCTTTCACAAATGTTGACAGTGAAAGGTTCTTGATAACTGTACTGTTACATTGGCTATTGTTAAAGCACATACTGTAGGGTACATTTTACATAACTATAGAGGGTGGAGAAGGGTAATTTCCTGGTAACACTAGTAAGGCAAACATCTCCTTAAGAATAAAAGAAGGACAAAATGAAAAATTGTAACACCTCTGCTTGTAATATGTAATTCATATTGTACAGATGCAACAGCAAAGAATTTACCATGTAAAGTAGTTTATTATATTCTAAAGAGCTAATGAGAAATTAGCTCGGACTCTTGTATCACCATCTATTGGGATGTAGTGTTTCTCAATTCACATCCTATTGAGTCTTGCAATGTAAATGGGATTTAGTCAACCAGATATTCATCAGCATACAGTTGTTTCAGGGTGTTGCAGCCTCATCAGTATAGAGTAGAATGCTGGTTGGCTAGGTGAAAAGCTTTAGGAGTAGCTCGAAAAAGGTAATGTTGTTCATTAGGGAGAGACACCATGTAGGTATGTGAAGACTTTTAGACCATTAGTTGCTCCACTGAAATTGAAATATATTCTAATATGCTCATGGGAGATGAGCCAGGACTCTTGCAGCACCATCTATTGGATTTAGCATTCCTTAAAGGGGTTGTCTCAATACATTGATTCGCCCTGTTTTCATGGTTTCACTTTGAATTCAGGGGTATCTTTACTGGCTTCCACTAGGCTGCAGTAGTAGCCAGGTCTATAGCTACAGCAACCAGTGCTGGCAACCTATCAGGAGAGATCAAACAGGTCTGAAGCTATAGTGACCTGAGGAGCTGATGCAGCCCATACAAGAGGGGATATCTAGGAATAGGTAGGATACTGTTAATGGACCCATATTGGAAAATGACTTGTTTTTGCAAGATCTTCAACATAAAAAGCAATCCTTGTAGTGAGACAACCCCTTTAATACTCCTCCAAATCACTGAGCCCTTGCAGTATAAATCAAATTAGAGCTAACCATATATTCATCTGCAGACAGCTGGTTGGGGGTGTTGCCACTCATCAATGCAAAGTAAAATACTGGTTGGCTAGGTATGACACTTTTTTTATCATTAGGGAGAGGCACCATGCAGGTGTGTTGAGACTTATGCACCATTAGTTGCTTCATTGAAATTTTAATATATTTTAAAAGGATCATGGTAAATGAGTTAGGACTCTTGCAATGCCACCTACTGGATGTAGCGCTCCTCAATTCATATCTAACTCATTAAAGGGGTCTTATTGCTACAAAGATCGTGTCTCAGATTATGGGGACATTAAAAATAAGCACTTTTGCAACTGGTTTGCATTACCTCTGTCACTTGGTTTAGGAGATATGAGCTTTTCTGTAAATCTGTATTCTGTTTCTGCTGCTTCTGGTCGGGACACGCCCCTGGCCGGATCCCACCCCTGGACATGCCCCCTGCACTCTGATTGGCTGGCTGAAATTTCATTCAGCCTGTTGGGATACGCCCCCAGACAGGAAAAACCCCGGCCACGCCCCCTGCGCTGTGATTGGCTGCCTGCACACTCTGTGTTTTCTCCCCTCTGAGCTGTTAAAATCGATAGTGAAACCAAGGTCTGCTGGCTCTATACACATCTCCCAGCTCTAGGGTGAATGTTCTGGGCAAGTACTGCCTGTTTAAGTCACAGATCCCCTCATATAACACAGTATTAAAGAGTCTCCTGCCTGTTAACAGGGGGAGAGAAGGGTAGGAGGGCAGTGTGCCCATATTACCCAGTCTGCTGCCTGGTAACAGAGGGGGAAGGTGGGCAGTGTACACTCCTCACATGTCTGATCAGTTCAGACTGTGTGTATAACTGCATATAGCACAGCAAGGAGCTTGTGGAGCATGAAGGCTGCAGACATAAGAATCATGCAGGAGACTACAGAGATGTTATATCCAGACAACTTTCTGCATCCCCTGCTTCATACAAAATGATGATGTCACAGGTCTTCAGTGAGGGGAGACACGCCTTCTTTGAGGAGAGACACGCCTGCTGAGAGAAGAGACTCGCCCCTGGATTTCAAATTCAATCTCAGAGAACTAGCTGAAGACCACGAACAGTTCAAACGATAAAACTCCTTTAAGCCTTGCAGTATAAATAGGATTAAAACCAATCAGATATTCATCTGCAGACAGTTGTTTCGGAGTGTTGCTCCTCATCAGGTCAAGATTTAGTGAGTCAGATGTGAATTATATCCATAAGTTAGCACTACAAGAGTCCGAGTTAATTTTCCACAAGCACTTTAAAATATTTTTGAATTTCAGTGGAGCAACTAATAGTGTGTAGGTCTCTACACACCTATATCGTGCCTCTTCTTAATGAGTAAAATAGCACCTTTTGAGTACTTCAATATTACAGGTTTATTTTCTGGATTTTCTGTATTTGTACTTTGGATAATATAACTAGTCAGTGGTTCATAATGCATACACATTTAAATAATGATCATCAAGATCTCATCTTTTTGTTCAGATTATTTTATACATATACACAATCAAGTCACATTATTATGACCATTTCTATGTAAGCATGAAGGAAGGCTGAGCTGGCTTCAGGGGCGGAACTACCGGTGTAGCAGACATAGCAGCTGCCACAGGGCTTGCGGCCTTAGTGGGCCGGGGCCCCATGGCAACTGCTACCATGTCTGCTACCCCCTCCAGTTCCACTTCTGGGCCTGCTGGCAATAAACGTAACAGTTCACTGCCGGCGGGATGGAACTGGGGGGCTGGCCTCTGAACGTCTAGGCCCTGTGTCCCGAGTGTTCAGAGGCAGGAGTCAGACTGTCCGGTACTAGCAGAGTGGAGCGCCAGTAAGGCTCCGCTCTGTTAGCCAGCCTGGTAATCTTAAGGCCCTAAGCATTATGCTTACCAGGCGCCGGACCCTCAGTGTTCACATGGGCAGCGCGATGACATCACATCATCACGCTGCCCGCGCCGAGCTCAGAGGCTGACCAGACGCACATCGTATCGTGGTAGCGTGGAGAGAGGTAAGTGATTTCTTTTTTTAACACTTATGGCCCCTATAACCATGCCTGTCTGCCTATCTATATATATGGCCCCCTATATGCCCCTTATAAGCCTGCCTATCTATATATATATATATATATATATATATATATATATATATATATATAGCCCCTATGTGCCCGCTGTAACCGTGCTTATCTATATATATGGCCCCCATATAGGAAGGCGGTAGTTAGGCAGGTCTCAATTAGGTAGGCAGACAGGCTACAGGTAAGTAGGTAGATTGGTCCTAGGTAGGCAGTAGTTGGGCTCCAGTTAGGTAGGCAGCCCCCAGATAGGTAGGTAGATAGGCTATAGTTGGCCCCAAAACAGGCAGACAGGCTTTAGGTATGGTATAGGGTCCATATAGGTAGGCAAGCAGTGTTTAGTTAGGGTATAGGGGCCATATAGGTAGGCATGCAGGGTTTAGGTAGGTAGGCAGAGTTTAGGAGGGCTATAGGGGGCCATATAGTTAGGCAGGCTAAGGTTATAGGGGATATATAAGGGATATATATATATATATATATATATATATATATATATATATATATATATAGACAGGTAAGGTTATATATATATATCCCTTATAAATCCCCTATACCCTAACTAAACACTGCTTGCCTACCTATATGGACCCTATACCATACCTAAAGCCTGTCTGCCTGTTTGGGGCCAACTATAGCCTATCTACCTACCTATCTGGGGGCTGCCTACCTAACTGGAGCCCAACTACTGCCTACCTAGGACCAATCTACCTACTTACCTGTAGCCTGTCTGCCTACCTAATTGAGACCTGCCTTACTACCGCCTTCCTACCTAGGACCAATCTATCTACCTACCTGGGGCCTAACTACTGCCTACCTACCTACTTGGAGTCTACCAACCTACCTACCTAGGGCCTACCAACCTATCTAATGTGGGTCTACCTGATAACATGATTCTGAGGAGTACAGGCCACAGCTGTAACACAATCTCCATGTGGTGAATCCTCTGTTCCTCCCCTATAGGAGACTGGGCCTCCAAGCCATAGCATGTAACCGCTCTGCCACCATTTGTCAGAGAAACGTCATCTGTGAGTCACAAAATGTAAGTGCACTGTAATCACTTATATGTCTGCAGAGTCTGTGTACACATATCTACCACTATATGGTCACTATATGACAGGGATATTAATCTTTGTATTCTGATCTTCATTCAGCAATAGTATAGTAGTTTTATTCTGTCACTATGTAGTGGTAATTAGTGGTCGTGTTCTGTTGGTATAATAAGGTCCTTATGTAGTAGCATTATTGATAATGTTTGTCTTGGTATTGGGATGTGTTTGGTAGCAGTATGGTGGTGATATCTATGGTGAGGCAATCGCTCCTTGTATTATCTAGTAACTGCATGACTTAAGAGGTCCCGGTAAATGTTCGTGGTCAGGGGAGTGGGGAATCCAAAAATTTGCTATGGGGCACAGGCTTCTCTAGTTATACTCCTGGCTGGCTTGGTGGGTATATAATGCATGTGATAGGCTATCTGAATACATACAGTATCCCTTAATGCTTTCATAAATAAAAATGTTGGTTTATTATTGGCTTTATGAACAGTATTTCTGCAATGTACATGTTATGAACTGTTGGCATGCTGCTATGGTGAAAGCGCATCGGAGGAAACAAATGGCAAATAAGTGACGTAGGAACTGTAGAGCACCTCATAGTATTGATGTGACCAAGTAAATGATAATAGTAAGAGCCAGAAAGGTAGCTGCTCACCTGATGTGGTTGTACAGTTATGGTACAACTCAGAAATTCACTTATTCTCGATTGGGTAAACACTCCCAGCAGCTGCCGATTACACCCTCCACAACGCGGAGAATCCGTGACCTGAAGAAGCGGGTTCGTTAAACCAGTGAAACGCGTAGTCTGTGTATGTTTAATAAATGAGACACTAATATAGTGGCAATTGCCCAAGTGTCTTTTTTCTAACAGTACAGTAGCGCTATTACACTTCCTGCTATAACTGTATAGTATTGATGTGAGGGGCACGTCTGCAATGAATGTGAAAGCATGGACGATACAGTGGAGCAGCTCACTACCATAATGAACCAGACATTTGTCTTTTACAACAGTTTAGTGATCCCTACTGTGCATGGGGCTCCAAAACAGATGGATGGTCACTGCGTCTTGGCTAATGAAGCTTCATTGGTAGAAAAATCTTTAATTTTCATGGCTATATTGGAAACAATTATGGGTCTTACCTGTGAGTGATAGATGGTTTTATGGCAACATATACCACCTTTTATCTCACGCACTATATATGCTTTGTACATTGAATGGCAAAATGCTTCAATTTACTCTTGGCCTAATGTTTGTTTCAGACCACTCACTATTAAAAACAGCCCATAACATTGACTAACACTGTTATTACTATGGTCATTCCAGCCTTTTCATTCTACAGGCATCTATTTACTTAGATGGCCATTAAAATTTCATTACCACTGCAGCACTAATTTTCATGAGTTTATTACATTTTATACAAACCTGAACCCTATGTTTATGATTGTTAGTTTTTCCTTTACTTTTACTGGGGTTATCTGGGAGTTTAAAGATTTCAGAGAACACTATAAACAGCATTTATATGGAAAAGTAAGACTATTCCACTACCTACACGTGTTTCTTTTCTTTTGCCTCCTTATTCATCTGTCATAAAATCAGTGAAACCTCTTGGTTGTGGGATTGTAAGTAGTTCTCCAGCATATCTTTCATACAAGTCCCAGAATCCATTGCAGTTACAATCCAGGACTTCGTGAAAAATAGAAAGCCACCCAATGTCTTTCAAAGAATGTTCACATTCATTTATCTTCATAAAACAATAATATTTATTCTAATCTCTTTAATCCAGGACTTCCCTGCACTACCCTCTAATCCTTCTAGCACTGCTAAGCTCTGCCCTGTACTCATACAACATCGTTCTCAAGCAGGTACACCTCATGCCCCTGTTCCTCTGCCTGCAGCAGGCTGTATGTAAGTACAGAGCACCAAACAGTTTGTAACGTGGTAAAAAAAACATTCTTTCCTCACCTGTAATATATTCACTACTTGTACAAATATATATTATATGGGTTATATATTTCTATGTTGGTGCTGTACATCCCCCACAGCAGGTACATAGCTATTCCATCATTGTAAGGATATGTTCACATGGTGTATTGCGGCGTGTACTGAATGTGCCGCAATACGCCAGGTGTTTTAGAAGTACACACTGGCCAGCGCGTACTTCTAAAGCGCAGTGGGGGCCGGGCCCATAGACTTATCTACCATAAACACCAGGAAGAAGTGACATGTGACAATACTCGTCAGGGACTACAGGTGTAATTCTATGAGAGCTATGAAGTGCCGTAATTGCGGGGTGCATTTCAGGTGTATTGCAGAGAAATTATGTGCCAAAATATGCCCCACAACATGCCCCATGTGAACATACCCGAACTCTGATTGCTGTGGGGAATGTGGCATCACCTACATTTTCTATAAACTGGATAGCCTATCTAGCATCCAGCTAGCAGTGATGAGTCACTATGTAAACCGTCCTTCAAAAAGACAAATTCACAAATTCTTCCTCAATCCTTTCAATATTTTATTGCTTCATTAGTAGACAAACATGATTTATTAAATCGACTTCATTATGTTCCATATTATAAAGCATTCCATCTCATTGAATAACAATAGATTCCAGTAGAGTACGTTTCGGTCCTATATCGGACCTTTTTCAACAGAATCTTCATGAAAATCTAATTTCTTGTTCATTTTGTAAGTTTTATGGAACTGATCTATCTGTGTGTTCCAGCTTCAAGTGCGAACACACAGACAGATCGCAATTGGAGGGCAGCCTATTTCTTTTTGATTGACTATAATTTTAGGCTAGCACCTGTTTAATTAACACGAGTGCCGGGGACATTTTCCAATATTATGTAGACAGTCCTAGCACACAGTTGTACAGTACACAACTTCCAGGCTTTGTAATGCCTTTTATTACTGATAGGGGAAAGATCTCTCCTTGAGGAGAGCCACCAATAAATTGGTTGGTGTGAGGATTTACTCGCCTATCAGACCTCACTGACTGTTTTGCATAAAGCAAAGGCTTATGGGAAAAGAGCTGAAGAACTCCACAGCGCACTCTGTTGGATGTAGTTATCCTCAATTCATAATGTAGCTCACAGGAGCCTTGCAAAGTAAAAAGCATTTGAGCCAAACCAGTTAAGTTCATCTTCAGACAGTTGTTTCGGGGTATTTGCCCCTCGTCAGTGGAATGTAGAACTTATTGGTTTGACTGGGTGAGATGGCTGGTTATTACTGACAGTAATTGAAGCAGAGCTAATGAATATTTTCCTATCCCCGCTAATCACTCCTGCTGCTGAGACCGGCAGGAGAGAATTACATCACTGTACGCAGGGAGATCTTTCTCTGCTCAGGTCACACCCACTACAGTGGAGTGTTTTTGAACTGAGTCTGGCTTCAAGGCACACCCACTGAGTAATGACAAAATGTCCATTGAGGCAGAAGTAAAAGCATGTGATCAATGGACATCACACGGTTTGCAGGAAGTAGGAAGAAGGGGAGTAAAGGTTTTGCAAAGCAGAACAGGTAAATAATTATTAATGAGTATCAATTACAAAGTTTAATATAATTAAACTGTGAGCTCTATAACAAATAAAAAGATCCAAGAAGAACCCCTTCAAGATGAAATATCTGTTTCACTGCACTCTGGTGCACATCTCAGTCTACTTCCTTTTGTCCATGCTTCTGTCTCACCACACTCTATTACCAATTCTAGCCTTTATTTTTTATTTGTGATGCAGAGTCAGACAATGTCAATCCACCAATAACATTCATTAGTTTTGGTGCATGCTCCCTAGAGTTTTCTAAATGCAATGCAATGTACAAGTAAATGCTTGATTATATAAATATATGCATATCAGGATATAAGAATGATTATATATATATCGAATTTTTCACGATTTTCATGACACTTATATTTGTCACAAATAAACAATGACTTTTTGGATCAAAATTTCTTACTAACTTAAAGCACAATGTGTCACGAGAAAGCATTCTCTGAATAACATGGATAGGTAAAAGTGTCAAAAAGTTATTCTCACATAAATTGACACATGTCAGATTTCAAAAATGGGGCTCAGAGAGGTCAAAACTCTCTGCGTCCTTAAAGGGGTTTTGCCAAGAAGTGTTTCCTCACCTACCAGGCTGATACTCTGATTTAAAGTCTTGAGAAAAGGGGCGTTGTGTTTCTCTGTTTAAAAAAGCAATTACCTATTCTGTGATGTCATCGCTCCCATGCAGGCTACAGAGGCTGATACTCAGTCTCTGTAGTTGAGTAAACATCGTTTGGCTAATCCACAGGGGATAACTGTATTGTGCACAAGCTATAGGGCTTTGTTTCTCCCTCTTATCTGCTCAGGAGAGAAGATAAGTTAGAAGCAGGCAGCATTCTTTTGTTCATTCATGGACTGCTGCAGGGGAGAGAGGAGGTCTGAGCAGGGAGCCAGGGAGCGTCTGCATGTTTACTCAGATAATTACATTACAACCAGTGGAATCTCTATACAAAAGACACAGGCTCTTTTCTCATGCCCACTCCCTTCAAGGCTCGTTCATGTGCCCTTCCATCAGATAGGAAGTGCAAACAACGCAGTGCGGCCAGATCAGCTCCTGTCAGCTCCTGGTCGTAACTAATGTTAACAGTCAGGAAACTAAGGGCATATTAGTCAGGTTGTAGCTCTCACAGGCTACACTTTTTATAATCACATATATTTAGAAAAGTGATTAAACACCCATTTTGGAGGATCCCATGCCAACATTCGATCGTGGCAAAACCCCTTTAAGCAGTTAATATCTCCTATCCTCTCCTAATATCTCCTCTTCATTTTGTTAATAGTGCTATTTTAATTGTTTTTTTATTGTTGGTATTGTTTTTAATATCTATCCCTAAACTTTCGTACATTTTTTGACTCTAATTAATTACATTGGATCTATGTAATTTATGGTTTATGAGCTATATATAGACTTTTTGGATTGGTTATAAAAGAGCGTCAGACATATCTTTGTATTTTCTATTGATATTCTACAAAGTGTTTATATCAACTCGTGAGCCTCTTTTTGAGTTAACTAATTATAGAGATAGATCGCTGATTCCCATTAAAGTCAATGGGAGAAGATGATCAGGTTAATTTTTATACCAAAACAGGTGAGGAGAAGCTGGAATTACCATCTATAATAGAAAACTGGATACGTGGTACAACTTAGTGAAGACAATTTTGCTCTAAGAGTCACAGAAAAAAAATTGGCTAACTGAAAAGATGAGGATAGCATAGCTATAGCAGGTACAGCGCTAGCAGCTGCTACGGAGCCCCCGGAACACATAAGAAGATGCCAGTATTAGAAATGGCACATGGTAACTGGCAGGAGCCCCTATCACTTTTTGCATCAGGGCCCAAGAACATGTCATATATGTGGTGGCAGCAAGAACATCCCAAAAGGGAACATGGAATTTTAGCTGGCAGGGCATTAGTTATAGGGGGTGCAGTGGTAGCCAGGGCTGCTTTCAGTTATCTATTAACCGTTTCAGGGCCCCATGCAGCTAAATCAAATGGGGCCCCCACCCATTACTAGTTCCTATTTTTAACATATCACTGTGCCCCTTTTTGATTAGGGTTCCTGACAGGAGTACTGCCCTATCTCTTATTGAAGAGCTGTACTCCAAAGACAGCAAATCACAGGTGTTCTTAAATCCCTATAATTTCCAACTGGCAAATAGGATTCTAAACAGAATTTTTTCTATGGAATATCTGTGAAATGGAGTCTTATGGAAGCACCCTGACAGCAAATCAACTGTGTTCTTAAATGCCTACCTATACTTTGCAACTGGCAACTAGGGTTAGAAATATAATTTTTTATATGGAATATCTGAGAAATAGGGTCTTATGGAAGAATGGTGTCTTGTACACTGACTGTCCCCCCAAAACTGCAGCAAGGAACTTTTCGGCATCAAATTACATTTTCTGCAAGAAACCAGTATATCAAAGTGATTTCTTTTGAGAGCAGATTTCCTACCAGTGTCTTGTGTACAAGCTGTCCCCCCAAAACAGGATCAATAAACTTTTGGTCAAAAAAAATAAAGATGGTAAAGATGCAGTCAGCAGCAATATCAAAATCCCTAACTATTACTGTCTAGAATTCCTTAATCTTGCCCTACCCCAACCCTAACTAATCCATCTAGCAGCTTTTCCTTTGTCAAATCTCTGGGAAATGGTGTGTCTGCCTGGTTTCAACCAAGCACAAAAGAGAGAGCAGTGTGTTCAGTTCACAAACTCTAATCGAAATGGCATTCACCAGGAAATACAGTGACAAGGTGATTTTGGCAGCCAATGAGATCCCTACACCCTCACTGGTGACATTTTTGACCCCTCTCTTTGCTCTACACTGATTGGCTGGCCGCCAAAAGTACCGTAAGCAGCGAAAATGGCGCGATCTTAAGTTTTGAACTCGATTTTTTAACCCGATTTTAAGGAATAAAATCAGATCGGATAGAGATAGAGAAAACTGTAAAAATCGATCAACACTAACTAATTGTCCTTAATTTTTTTTTTTTAGGTACTGCATTTTATCCATCCTCTTAACTGCTTTGAGCCTTCTTTAGCTCTATTCTGTATTGTACCAAACTGTATACAATATTGTATATAACGTATCCGACTAGGGGTGCTAGACTGGGGTGCCTGGTGTTCACTAATGGAGTTGATTTTTGGGGCCCACCAGTGAAGTTGCTTTTTGGGACCCATTTTACAGCTACTGTACATGACACACAACTGAACATTAACCTTGTATCCTGCCTCTCTTTCTCTGACTTTCTCCTTAAAAAGTAACCCCAAGTCCTCCATGCCTAACAACCCAACATGCCCCCATGTGGTCACTAGAGGATTCCTCTTTTTCCTTGGGTCAGTCTGAGCTCGATTTGACAAGTGATTTATAAATAGTGGTAAAGCTATACTTTGATTCAGGTCTTTTAGGCCTTTTATTCATGCATACTATTATTTTATCTGCTTTGTCAGCAGCTGCCTGGCATTGATTCCTAAAACCTTCACTTTGTAAATATCACCCTAAGGGCTTGTTCACACGACGTATTTGATCCTTTTTATGGATCCGTTTTTGAGGAGTGAAAAGCGCATCCGTAAAGCGGATCCGAAAAACGCAACAGTTGATACTTTATTTTGATCTGTATTGTATGCTTTTCGAGTTGCGTTTTACGGATCCGCTTTACGGATGCGTTTTGATATCTCTCTCTCTCTTTCTCTCTCTCTCTCTGCAATTCACCTCCCCCCAGCAGCAATTCACCTCCCCCCAGCAGCAATTCACCTCCCACCAGCAGCAATTCACCTACCCCCAGCAGCAATTCACCTCCCCCCAGCAGCAATTCACCTCCCCAGCAGCAATTCACCTCCCCAGCAGCAATTCACCTCCCCAGCAGCAATTCACCTCCCCAGCAGCAATTCACCTCCCCAGCAGCAATTCACCTCCCCAGCAGCAATTCATCTCCCCAGCAGCAATTCATCTCCCCAGCAGCAATTCATCTCCCCAGCAGCAATTCACCTTCCCCTAGCAGCAATTCACCTTCCCCCAGCAGAATTTCACCTTCCCCCAGCAGAATTTCACCTTCCCCCAGCCATTCATCCATCCCCCTGCAGCACCTCACCTCCCCAGCCAGCCAGCCATTCATCCATCCATCCCCCTGCAGCACCTCACCTCCCCAGCCATCCATCCATCCATCCCCCTGCAGCACCTCACCTGTCCAGTCAGCCATCCATCCCCTGCAGCACCTCACCTCCCCAGCCATCCATCCATCCATCCCCCTGCAGCACCTCACCTGTCCAGCCGCCGATCCCCCGTCCGTCCAGCCGCCGCCGCTCACCGCCGATGCCCCGTCCGTCCAGCCGCCGCCGCTCACCGCGAGACCCCGTCCGTGCCAACAGCGGACTCCATTATCTCCTATGGGCTTTCACTTGCATAAATCGCAATAAGAATTCAATTCTCAGATATTTTTATTTAAAATACTATGAATACTATTTTTTAATATAATTATTTTCCATCCACGATACAAATATAGTAGAATATTCTGAACCTTATTTCTGTGTTTAATATTCCTCACATGTAGCTTTAGTTTAGCTTATAAGACAGATGTTATTGTTATTCTGACACAAGCTAGCACATTAGGGATTTTAATTTCAAAACCACTTCATAATGCATAGTTTCATGCACATGTTGAGAATACCCTGGAGTACAGTTTGCGTTGGTATATCCAACTGCTTATACAAACACACAGCATACTTCTATATTAATTGATATTTCCAAGGATTCATGGACTGATTTGGCAGCTCTGTGGAATGTTCCACTCCTTTATGTATTGTATCTTTTAATTGAACTCTCTGATGTAATCGAAAGCATCTCCTTACAGTTTTTATGATACAGAGATGGAATAAAAGAAAGAATCATGATGACGATAAGAAAGCGATTAGAAAACTTAAAAAGTTTTAAAAAAAAAAGTATTTTAAAAATTGTCAGATATTTTACAGTTTAGAAAGAGACATAGAGAACTGGGTGTTGCGGGGTCACATTAGACCAGATGGTTAATGTTTTGAGCTCAGAGGCAACACCCTCTAGGCTCTCGGCTTACTACAGAGCAGTTTAGGAATCCCAAAGTTTTCATGGGTCAAACATTACAATTAAATATTCAATTTGACTTATACAAAAAATTTCTATAGTGACACAAAAATACATGTAATAATAAAATAAGCATGTATAGTTTTGCTAACACGTTCTAACAGAACATTCTATGATTTTTATTTTTTCATAAACTGCCTTTTGCTCTGGGAGGCTGACGTGCAAGGTGGTAAATGGGAAAGAAGAAAATAATTTGCACAAATTAAATACATTACAGGATTCTCCAATAGATTCAAATTTAAAGTTGCCTTTGTTCATCATTTTTTTTCATGTCAATGCCTGTCAATGTAGTTCTAGATGGAGATATAAAACTGCTATGAAAATGGTGATATCTCCATTACTGATTCAGTCTTAGAACAAAACAAATATACAACTGAATAGTATTACTTCCAGATTATTGCCAATGAAATGTAAGTAGAGAACTGTGTTAAAAATTATAAACTCTGTGTCAACTCCAATATAAGTTTCAAGGACCACAGGTTTAAAAGGAGATCGTGGATATTCCTGACATGTCTGTTTCAGTAAATACTTGTGTTTCTTGAAAAATAACCATTCTGGATTATCTTCTCTTATAACTTTGTGTTGTGCTGTTCCCCTGTTATTTCTAATGAAAATGTATTGTTGAATCTGGCAGCTAGGTGTTACCAGTTGAGGGTGTGACCAATCACAGTCTGACATTATCCAATTAGTGCTGACAGAATCAGTTTATACAGGGATACACCCCTCTGGAAATTAGAATGGTAACACCCAGTTGACTGACTTAGCAATAGAACAATAATTAACAACAGAACAGCATAACATAGAGTTATAATTGGAGATGCTTTAAAATTGTTATGTAAACACTAGTAATTACTTAATCAGATTTCACAGGTCTGCTTAAAACAGGTTAGTTGACACCTCAGTACTAGCAAAGTAGGCAACACCTAAACATACTTCTCTATTTAAAGGGGTTATCCAGAAGTTTAATGATTTCATAGAACACTATAACCAGCATTTATCTTGAAAAGTAAAGATACTCCGCTACCTTCATGTGTTTCTTTTCTTTTGTCTCCTTATTCATCTATCATAAAATAAGTGAAACTTCATGGTTGTTGGAGGTCCAGTATTTCTCCTGTAGCTATTTTCTACAAGTCCCAGAATCCCTTGCAGTTACAATCCATGACTTCTCTGCACCCACCCCCTAATCCTCCTAGCACTGTTCACTATTATTCTCAAACATGTGCACCTCATGCCCCCTGCCTCTCTATTACCGTTAATTCCCTGGTTGCCTGCAACAGGCTGTGTGTGGTACAGTCACCAATCAGTTTGGAACATGGTAAAAAGACATTCTTTCCTCATCCTATAATATATGTAATACATGTACAAATGTATATAATATGGTTTATATCATTCTATGTATGTGCTGTACTCTCTCTCTCACACTCTCCTCCCCTCTCTCTCCTCTCTCACTCTCTCTCTCTATATATACATTTATATAATATTTTTATTTATTTTTTATTTGCATGCACACTGTGTTGTTGTTCCATTTTCCTATAGCAACCATTACAAGTATGTTTTTGATTGGAAATATTATTGTGGGATAGAATTAGAAAAACATTCTTTACCTGGAATCACACACTGCCGATCGTGTGGTGATTATTAATTTTGTGATCTTCTTATTTGCTCTTTTTCCTCTTTTCATGTGCACATCTTACCACAGGTTTTGTTACTTGTCAATCATCCCAGTTGTTGGTTCCGGGTTGGAGATCATGATATTGTTCTTTTGCCTTTGTGCCATTCTATGAGTAAGAGGTATCTCCTCGAAACGCGTCATATGGCAGCCATGGATTTTAACCTTTTGGAATAACTTTTTTAATTTTATCAGTGAGTGCTGGAATACCCCTTTACCAATATTTTTTTCTGTTTGTGTTTAACATTTTTTTTTAACTTTTTTCCCCCCTAATTACACTTGTCCGCATAGGAGACTTCATTTCAGCGATCTGCAAATCGCTGTTATCCCACATAGCAGTAAATGTCTGTACTGTTCTGTGAGCGTGATCTGTCATCACCATGGCAACTGTCAGTCAGCAGCCTGGTGACGTCACAGCCTCTGTTAGGCTTTCGGGTTGTCAAGGAAGAAATAGGATCGGTCGCGGCATCTAAGGAGTTAATAAGTGGCGAGCGGAGAAAACCCCACTGTAATATACAGCTAACTTCATGCGCCGATTGTGCAAGCTCCGTTTCTGAGCCCTCACGATTTCCAGGACGTACTTGTATGTCCGAGTGCAGTAAATGAATGCAGTCACGACGTGCCGTATGTCCTTCTGTGTGGAGGCTTTTATTGGCCGTTATATCACAACTTTTTATGTTATCTGCTCTTATTTCTTAACAAAAGCCATTGGAAAGTATTGCAAAAATTAATATGTCATTCTGTGCTGTGATATCACGGTGCTTTATCTGTTTAGTTTTGCTACATCTCTACCTCACTATATTACAATAGTAAGCATTGAGCGAACATGGTACAGTAGGCAACAAAAAGGGCCCGAAGTCAGTATATTAAGATAGAAGGGATATACATAGCCCACATAATACTGAATAGAAACACTGTCTGATCTTTCATGAACAGATTATTATGTAAAGAAGTCTAAGAACTCTATGACGCTTGCTCTTAAACAATTGTCAAAGGATTAATTAGTCATACAACCAAACTGTAATACAGCTTTTACCTGGAATTCAGACAGACAAACAGTGGTGTTGATTTTTAGGCTGAATATCATTTAGCTATGCAAGTACACCAGAATCAAGACTATTTGTCTTACAGTAAAATAGAATTTTTATGAAATGGAAAGTTAAAATCAATCTAAAACATTAAAGCAGAATGAAAAAAAAAACTATTTACCTAGTTCAGGCTTGGCAGCTTTATAACAAACCCTAACAGATTGCATTACTTATGCACTGCTTAATCTGAATGGAAAATAGATTCTGAAACCTTAACAGGATAATGCAGCATTCTAGAGCTCTGGCATTAGTCATACAACTTCTGGGTTTAGAAATTCATATTTGTCACATAGTCACTCTACCACACCTGATGAAATTTACTTGGTTATTTACTTTGTATTGGTCCCTTAACATACAATATTAATTGGTTCCAGGACAACAATGGTATATTGAGACCATTGTATATTAATAACATTACTTTATGGAAAATTGGTTCCAATACCCAAAACGTCACCCAACATAATGCAAGATGGAAATTAAAGAAAACTATCCGGATAACTAATATGGATAAAGCACGTCCTTACATATGCAAGTCAGAAAAGGCTGCTGAAAGCTAAAAATCACTTTACACTTTTAGGGTATGTTCACACGGTCAAATTTCGGCGCGCATTTGCGCTCTAATACGAGCGAGATGCGCGCCAAAATTACAGTAATCCACAGTTCTCAGAGACATGTCAATTACTTGCGGCAAATACGCGCCGCAAGTAATGATAGTTTATGGGGCCGGCGGGCTGCTGACCCCCCCGTATTGCGAGGGTATGCGCCGATCAGGGTGACTCCCAAACACCTGCCGTAATTGCGGCCGTACTGTACGCCCCGCAATTACGCCGTGTGAACGTAGCCTTAGGATAGCCTTCTTTGGGTCATGTACTTTGTCCACAGTGTACCAGAAAAAAGTTATGGGAGCACCTAGTGCCCAAAGGAGCAGCTCTTCCTGGCACATGTAAAAAACAGTACAGGACATGTAGTACTGTACTGTATAGAAGCGCTACTAGACTGCCAATCCCTGCATGTACAGCACTAATACAAGTGTTACACAAGTAAAATATTCCTGATACAGTGTCTGTGACATTGTATTTTGAAACTACAGTCAACATAAATTATGTTAGAAAATATTGTATTTGCATGATAAACTAAATATTACCAAACATATTATTACATCTATTTTGTTTTCTGATTTTTCCACATTTAGGGTGACATGTATGAATGGGGCTGCGGCAGAAGTCGGCCGTCTTTTCAGCCCGAGATCTAGCACAGCCCTGTTCGCGATATTTTTAAAATGCCCGAACGACAGTATCAGGCTCATTACAGAGCCCCCGAGGCACTTTGTAATGCGTCTGACATTGGGGGGCTTGCAGGAGACGGGGCGCACTAGAACCGTATGATTCTACACATTTATGGCAAAAATAGGCGCATTGCTGCTGGAACAGGTAAACCACTTTAAAAGTGATTTACCTGAGCCGGAATTGTCATCTTTGCACTAAAATGTGCCTGATTTATGATTTTCAGTAGACCGGGTTCATAAATTCAGGCGCATTCTACACTATTATAATGCGCAATTAAATTGGCGTCTAAGCACCAAAAATCATACATGTTGCCTTACTCTTTAATGTTGGTAGTTTTTGAGTATTTATTCAATTCAGAATAATTGACACTATTTAACGTAGACAGGCAGTCTAAAAATGCGGCAGATTTATCACAGTGGCTCAGGCTGATTGAAAAATCGGCACAGCTTTAGACTTGTCTAGCTTTCTTGACCAACTTCTTTTTTTGGCTAATTTTCTACACTAGAATTTTTTTCACATTTTTGGGACCGCTTTTGGTACAGCACTCCACATCATGACCACGCACACTTTTTCCACTTTTTGTTAAGTCATGCCCCATGTTGAGGAGGGTGCAGAAAGTGCCCAAAGCCCATAATTAACATATTTGTAACATACTGTGCCAAAAATGAGACACTTTTCTGGTGCACCCACAAAAGTAAATTAGAGCCATCTTTTTTGGTTGCACTACAACTATTATAAAATAATTATTTCTGCACAGTAGTCTAATAGATATATGTATATGGATGTAGAAGAAAATGCTCCATGATATCATGGCACAGACTTTTTCAATTCTTTTCAATAGTCTTGTTTGTGATCTGGAAACAGATAACATGGAAATCCCTGATATAATTGTCAAGCTTAACTTTGCAATATGATATATTCAGTTGGTGGTCTAATATAGCCCTATGTGTTTTTTTTTATTTTTGGCAGACTTATTGGTGTTCTATATGAAGAAGTGCTATGATATATTTTTCCTTTTATCAATGTGTCGAGTCTCACTCTGAATTGTACAAGTGACATGTATGCTTTATGTTTTCTGGATGCTGGAGCCAGACATATCCATGGGCATGTGGCGAACAGGCATGCACTACATAATAGTAAGTCTTTTTGCTTAGAGATGTATCTATCAAATTGATGTACCTTCATCATTCACTAGATCATCTTAGTGAGAATGGCAAGGACATATTGGTGGACATATGTCTTCTCTTAGAGTTTGACCCCTTTAAAAAGCTGACAGGGGCATGTGCACTGGGGTATCTAATGGAGGTCAGTAAGGAAATGGTATTAGCTTCATTCATAGTAGGTTGGTAAAATCAAGGTTATTCAAATTAACTATATTTCCAGGATATTATTTTATTAGATACAAACTTTTTTATTGAGTGAAGATGGTTCTATTACGATGAATGGGAGATAAAGGTTAACTATCATTTTTAAAAACTTTTAAAATATTATAGTAGCATGTCAAAGTTTCTGATTAAGGGGTTCCAGGTTCTAAGGCCTTCAACTATTTATAAAATAAAGACACAGAAGTTCTCTTCAGCTCGTCTCAGGAAACAGAGCATAAGGCATATGGGTTCATAGAACACACATCCTGTAACAAGAGGCGATCTGAATCATTTTAGTGTCCAGTGGGTACGGTACTGGGATCTAGACCCAATAATTAAAACTTTTGATATGTTACTATAATGTGTCAAAAGTACAAAATAATGGTTACCCTAAAATATCAAAATATCATACAGAAACTACTTTCTCTAAGAAGGGATATATGTTGTGCTGCCTTTCCTCCATAAACCACAGCATATCCAGGAAACCTTATTACTATGTATTGCATTGCTATCCTGCCTTACCTAGCAGTACAATTGATTTGTTATTTTTTTTTTGTTATTTTTTTTGTTAAATCTCCTCCTACACTCAAATTATACTGAGATTATTACTGACTGTTCTCTGGTCTATACAACAAAACTGATAAGTGAGCTCTGGGCAGTAGGGTGTGTGTTCTCCAGAAGCTTGTGTGGAAACTGGATTATTAGTCACATATAAAATAAAAAACAGCAACAATTAAATAAAAAATGTTTAGAATAAAACCTGATTTCGATAAATATCTAATTTTCTGATTATATTTTGCCTTTAAATAAGTTATTGAGTCCTAAAGATAAAGCAAGCAATAACAAATGTCCACATTCAATAAAAATGTACTAATTCTTGTAATTTAATATTTGAAAGTATTCAAACTTGCTTGTGGCAGTTACAACCATGCTTTATGAGTTGCTATGTGTCCAATTAAATATATCCTACTTCTTATCCCAACTTCCAGATAAATCAAACTTTTAATAGCTTCAAAGCTGAAATCTAGATTGAATGAAAAGACTGTGGATCTATTAATAGAGATAAAGTCCCTGCACTGATTTATATTTTGGCTTATATACAGATCATTATAAAGTTTGGCATAAAATTATAATAAGTTATACAAAAAAAGGATAAGGAGAGCAAGAAACCTGTTGCATTCCTAAATGATTTGGCAAAGTTGAACTTTTCATTGTGAACTGCAACTTCTAGGAGCGACTGACTAAGTGGTCATTCACACTTTCCTCTGATATCACACACTATTTCGATGAAAAAATTGGTGCCTTTGCTGTTCCACTAAAAACAGTACAGACTCAATGTTTCTTTTGTCTCAATTCTATTTAGTGTAAGCTAACTACATCACCATTGGTGAATAATGCTTTGGTTTTGGTGCAATAGGGGTGCATGCTTTTAATTTCAAGATAAAAGCAAAAGAGGTCCCAATTGCCTTTTCCTTACGTATTATGAAGTTATGTTTTTTGCATTAAAATCAAAGAGGAAAACTACAGCGAAACTGTCCACAAGGAACGTTTTCTGTGTTTGGCAGCCACTGTATCCTGACATCTGAGAGCCTATTATCACATGGAATTCTGTGTATACGTCGTTTTGTATATTTGTGCTATTCCTTTACCCATGAGATGATTTCATGCTATACTCTGTTCTTGCTCTTTTAAATGTTTATGTATCTCATGTCATAGATATTCTGAAGCTCAGCTTTTTTTCTGAAGTTAAAGAAACCAAACCATACTATTTCATCATCTGCACATTTCAGTATCTGTTAGTGTTTTAGCTTGCAAATATATATAGTACTTAAGTGTCTAAAAACAACCAATGTCTATGTTGTATCATTATGTTTCCTAATCCATCAATAGACTACAGTATTTCAATGCCAAACTGTCCTGACATTTCATCCATGTGGAATGTAGGTGATAATTACAGTCACAGCAATGATCATTATGTAAATCTAAAGGTTAATAAGTCTACTCTAACATCAGCATTCAGTTTTAGGTGATGACAAATGAAACAATAGATCAAAAGGATTCCACCAGTATTGTAGATCCAGATTTTACAGTGTATTTATTTATTATATTTTATTATTATGTACTTACCATTACTGTCACAATCTGCAAGATCACTCACCTCCCCTCTACTGGAAATAAGTCTTCTGATCCTAGTACTGTGGTTTGCTGTTTCTACTCAATTTCTACTCCAGTTAATTTAATGGGTTCCGAACCTTGTCCCTCCAGCTGTGGTTCATGGCTATTCAGAGGAGCTATACATAGCAACTGCTATAATTCTCTGTCCAGGGACGTCGCTAGGCTGTTTTATTCGGGGCTCGGGCCCCGAATAAAACTCTCTGTGCCCCGAGTCTCCCCGGGCTCCAGGCCGCTGCCGTGGGCTTGGAGCACGGACTGGCCCTTCAGCTGCATGTGCAGTCCGCTGGACGCACATGCAGCTGCGGGCTTCTGCGGAGCAGAGAGCGAGCGCTCCCTGCTCCGCAGACAGTGTCGGACGGCTCTGGGTCCGACACTGCGGGGCCGCCAGGGTCCTCACAGCGCTGAGGACCCGCGCGTTGGCCCCGTGCGCCTCAGCGGCAGCGTCACGATGAATCACGTCATCGCGACGCTGCCTGTCCTCGGGCGCACAGCGCGTCATAGGCCATGCGCCCGAGGAGCTGCCGGAGGAGGCGGGCTGAAGAGGACAGAAGAGGAGCGCCCCTCGCCGGGGGAGTTAAGGTGAGTATTAATGTTGTTATTTTTAAAGCGTTTACCTGCCTCAGTGCCCCTATAATGCCTGCCTGTGCCCCTATATACTGCCTGTGGCCCCCATATCCTTGCCTGTGGCCCCCATATACTGCCTGTGGCCCCCATATCCCTGCCTCAGTGCCCCTATATACTGCCTGTGCCCCTATAATGCCTGCCTGTGGCCCCCATATCACTGCCTGTGGCCCCATATTTCCCTGCCTGTGGCCCCATATATTACTGCCTGTGGCCCTATACTGCCTGCCTGTGCCCCCCTTTACCTGCCGGTGGCCCCAATTTTCTGCCTGTGGCCCCCATATTCCCTGCCTGTGGCCCCCCTATACTGCCTGTGCCTCTATAATTTCTGCCTGTGGCCCCCATATTTTCAGCCTGTGGCCCCCATATTCCCCTGCCTGTGACCCCATATACTGCCTGTGCCCCTATATTCCTGCCTGTGGCCCCCATATTACTGCCTGTGGCCCCCATATCCCTGCCCGTGGCCCCCATATACTGCCTGTGCCCCTATAATGCCTGCCTGTGGCCCCCATATTACTGCCTGTGGCCCCCAGATACTGCCAGTGGCCCCCAAATCCCTGCCTTTGGAGCCCATATCCTGCCTGTGGCCCCCTTTTACTGCCTGTGCCCCTTTTAATGCCTGCCTGTGGCCCCCATATCCCTGCCTGTGGCCCATATTTCTGCCTTGTGCCCCTATAATGCCTGCACTGTTACCCCCAAAATCCCTGCCTGTGGCCCCATATTACTGCCTGTGGCTCCCCAATTCTCTGCCTTGTGGCCCCATATTACTGCCTGTGGCCCCATATACTGCCTGTGGCCCCCAAAATCCCTGCCTGTGACACACCATTTTTCCCTGTCTGTAGCCCCCATATGTGCCTGTGCCCCTATAATGCCTGGACTGTGCCCACCCATATACTGCCTGTGGCCCCCCTATCCCTGGGTGTGCCCCTTAATGCCCGCCTGTGGGCCCCATATGCTGCCTGTGGCCCCCATATCCCTGCCTGTGGCCCCATATCCCTGCGTGTGGCCCCATATCCCTGCCTGTGGCCCCCATATGCTGCCTGTGCCCCAAAAATTCCTGACTGTGCCCCCCATATAAATGCCTGTGGCCCCATATCCCTGTCTGTGGCCCCCATATTTCCTGTTGTTGGCCCCATATCCCTGCCTGTGGCCCCCATATGCTGCCTTAGTGCCCCTATATTCTGCCTCAGTGCCCCTATATACCTTCTTGTGGCCCTATATTAAAGCTTCAGTGCCCCCATATATGCCTGTTTCCCCTCTATACTGCCTCAGTGCCCCCATATACTGCCTGTGCCCCCCTATATACCTGCCTGTGGGCCCCTATATACCTGCCTGTGGCCCCTATAGTGCCTGTGGCCCCTATACTGCTTTCAGTGCCCTATATACCTAAACTGAGGGGACTTATATTTCCTATAATTAAGGAGTTGTGGAAATGTGAGGATTCTAAGATATTTGTGTCCAAATCCTCAGGGGGCGAGTATTGGCCCGGGGGCAATCAGCATGAAGGTGTGAACGGATGGAGAAAGAGAAGGGAAAGTGAACGACGTGATCAGAAAAAGACGTCTCTGTGAGTCACTAAATGTAAAATGCAGTGTAATCACTTATATGTCTGCAGAGCGTTTTTACATACAACTAGTAACTACCACTTTTATGGTCACTATAGGCAGTGGTATATGTCTTCAGGGCCTGTGTACAGCTGATAGTCACATGTTGGGGTCTGGCAGGATTTATTTGATCCTTATGTAGTAAAAGTTTTTGGGTTTTTGGTTTTGTAGGAGTGTTTTTTTGTAACAATCACTTGTCTGGTAGATTTGCTCCATGTATCGGTGTATGTTTTGGTGACTGTTTAGGGGTATTGTCATATGAAGGTGAGGGGGTTCTGAAAAAGTAAATTTGTCATTGGTGATTTTTACTGTACAGTGACTGCTGAGGAGATGGGGCGGGATCTGTGTGGGATGTGCAGAAAATTAGTGACAGGACACAAGGTTTTTCCTGTAAAAAAACATTTCCCCAGTTCACAATGACGCGTGAAAAATGTCGGGTGTGAACCCCGCCCTACCCAGAAAAACACAAAGGGCCCGAGCCCCGGATGTTTTAGGACCCTATCAACGCCCCTGTCTCTGTCTGAGTGTCAGCACAGATCACTTCATGTACTGGGTTCTCTACTGACACTATTCTGCCCGTTTTAAGTTCCCAATTTCCAAGTTCCTGTTTGTTTCTAGCCTGCTCAAATTATTGCTGTCTTCTGGTATTGACCTGACCCAGGGCCGGGACGACGGATAGGCAGAGGTAGGCGATCGCCTAGGGCGCCTACCCTCTGCCTGTCTCTAAGGGGCGCAGGCAGGGGCCCCGAACCCTCCGGACTCCAGGCCGCTGCCGTGGGCCTGGAGCGCTGGCAGTCTCGCTGTATGTGCGTCCGCTGGACACACATACAGCTGAGTGCTTCTGCGGAGCAGATAGCGAACGCTCCCTGCTCCGCAGACCGTGTCGGACCGGCTCCCCGGAGGATCGCTGGATCCTCCGCTAGGCCACGCCTCCGACACAGCGGGGCCGCCGCATCCTCATAGCGCTGAGGACCCGCCGCGGCCCCGTGCAGCTCAGCTGGCAGCGTCGCGATGAAGTGATGTCATTGCGACGCTACCTCTCCTCAGACGCACAGCCTGTCATAGGCCGTGTGCCCGAGGTGCTGCCGGAGGAGCGTCCCGGCGCTGGAGGCGTGGCCTGAAGAGGAGCGCGCGGCCGGGAAGCAGGTAAGTATGAATGTTGTTATTTTTAACTGCCTGTGTGCCCCTATATCTATATATGCCTGCCTCTGGCCCCCTATATACCTGCCTCTGGCCCCTATATCTATATATGCCTGCCTCTGGCCCCCTATATAACTGCCTCTGGCCACTATATCTATGTATTCCTGCCTCTGGCCCCCTATAAACCTGCCTCTGGCCCCTATATCTATATATGCCTGCCTCTGGCCCCCTATATACTTGCCTCTGGCCCCCTATATCTATATATGCCTGCCTCTGGGCCCCTATATACCTGCCTCTGGCGCCCTATATCTATATATGCCTTCCTCTTGGCCCCGAGATGCGGGCCTCTGGCCCCTATATCTTTATGTGCCTGCCTCTGGCCCCCTATATACTTGCCTCTGGCCCTCTATATCTATATTTGCCTGCCTCTGGCCCCCTATATACCTGCCTCTGGCCCCTATATCTTTATATGCCTGCCTCTGGCCCCCTATATACTTGCCTCTGGCCCGATATATCTAGAAATGCCTGCCTCTGGCCCCTCTATACCTGCCTCTGGCCCCTATATCTATATATGCCTGCCTCTGGCCCCCTATATACTTGCCTCTGGCCCCCTATATCTATATATGCCTGCCTCTGGCCCCCTATATACTTGCCTCTTGCCCCCTATATCTATATATGCCTGCCTGTGTGCCCTATATACATGCCTGTGTGCACCTATATACCTGCCTGTGTGCCCCCTATATCTATATATGCCTGCCTGTGTGCCCCTATATACCTGCCTGTGTGCCCCCTATATCTATATATGCCTGCCTCTGTGCCCCTATATACCTGCCTGTGTGCCCCCTATATCTATATGTGCCTGCCTCTGTGCCCCTATATACCTGCCTGTGTCCCCCCTATATCTATATATGCCTGCCTGTGTGCCCCTATATCTATTTACTTGCCTGTGTGCACCTATATCTATATACCTGCCTGTGTGCCCCTATATGCATGCCTGAGCGTTCCCCTATATCTATATACCTGCCTAAGTGCCCCTATATCTATATGCCTGCCTGAGTGCCCCTATATGCATGCCTGAGCGTGCCCCTATATCTATATACCTGCCTGAGTGACCCTATATTTATATACCTGCCTAACTGATGGGGACCTATATATCTGCCTAATTGAGGGGACATATATACCTGTCTAACTGCAGGGACCTATATAGCTTCCTATCTGAGGGGACATATATACCTGTCTAACTGAGGGGACTTATATACCTATAAGTAAGGAGTTGCTGGAAATGTGAGGATTCTAAGATATTTGTGTCCAAATCTGCAGGGACGAGTATTGGCCGGGAGAAATCAGCATGAAGGTGTGAACCGGATGGAGAAGAAAAGGGAAAGTGAACGACGCTGATCAGAAAAGACGTCTCCTGTGAGTCACTAAATGTAACTCCAGTTTAATCACTTATATGTCTGCAGAGCACCTACATACAACTAGTATCTACCACTATCTGGTCACTGTATGGTGGTAATATATGTCTGTAGAGCCTGTGTACAGCTGATAGTCACATGTGGGGGTTGTGTTTGGTCAGGGTCTGGCAGGATTATTTGAGCCTTAAGTAGTAATAGTTTTGGGTCTTGGTTTTGTAGGAGTGTTTTTAGTAACAATGATGCGTCTAAGTGGGAGAGAGTAACTGGAACAGGGGACAGACTGGTGCAGGGGAGAGAGGGCCTGGCGCAGGGGGAGAGAGAGGGCCTGGCGCAGGGGGAGAGAGAGGGCCTGGCGCAGGGGGGGTGCAATTTTTTGGGGAGCGAGGGGGGGCGCCATTGGCAGTACTTGCCTAGGGCACCAAAATGCCTTGTCCCGGCCCTGACCTGACCTGTTCCTGGAATCTGCCTTTGAATAGTCCTTTTGGGTTCTTCGCACATGTTTTCACATGCTGCTTCTGTATCCTGTCTGCTGGTCCAGGATCTTGTGTCCACATCTACTGTTCTGATATCCTATGTCCACATTTGCTGGTCCAGTATCCTTTGCCCATGTCTGCTCATCTAGTATCCTATGTCATCATTTAATAGTCCAGTATCCTGTGCCCATGTCTGTTCATCCAGTATCCTGTGTCCACATCTGTTATTCTGATATCCAATGTTTGCTGGTCCAGTATCCTTTGCTCATGTCTTCTACGCTAGTATCCTATTTAATAGTCCAAAATCCTGTGCCCTTGTCTGCTCGTCCAGTGTCCTCTATCCACATCTGCTGGTCCGGTTTACTATGTCCATGTCTGCTTGCCTAGTATCTTACGTCAATGTCTGCCGGTCCGGTATCCTGTGTGTACGTTGGCTGGTTCATTATCCTGTGTCCACATCTGCTTGTTCGGTATTCCATGTACACCCCTACTAGTCCAGTGCCCTGTGTCCTGTGCAGACTGCTGTCTGCTCGGCAGGTATCTCTGTCTATCCATGTGGATTTACACTGTTTTGACTGAATATGGACATTCCATTTTCAAGACGCACCACGGACTGCTGCTAGTATTTACCACAAGTACCTTTAATTTGTGTCTGTGACACGTAGATGGTTTTGATATTAAAGAAGTCAATTTTAGAGAAATATATTCAGGCCTCCATATCACTAAAGAAATTGTATGTCTTTGGGAACTATTGAGGAACTCCCTATGGTGGACCTGATCATGAGATGCTTCTGAATAGTATTTGAAATTGTGCCAATTGAATTTTATGGACTAGTTTCCTTGCTTACCATTTTAGCTCTTGTTGCTACTGGAGTCCAGTCTGGGTTTTTTTTTCTTGGGGACCTTCTTAAATTTTTGTGCACTCCTGATTAGCATGTATCTCTATATTATTTATATAAGAGGGCTATTTTAACATTGTACACTGTTTTTATATTTCTTTATGTGTGGAGCTATTTGCTCCCTACATGATCATACTTTCTCACCATTGAATGGTATCTTATTTTTACAGTGTATGATACTTGCAGCACTTTATTGGAATTGTTTTTTAGATGTTGTTTGATCAGCACATTACCAGTAAAAGCTAAAACTAATGTTGTCCAAGTGGGTACTGTAAAAATAACATATGTAATATGCTCATTAGTACAACAACATAAATACATAGAGATAATCAATTCCTCGGATTTCATGGTCTCCATGTTTAAAATAATGTTATTGTACTTTTGTACTCTATACATTCCTTGCTGGTAACTCTAACAACTTTTGAATAAATGTTATGTGACGAAGAATGTATTTGGTTAATGTGTGATCCTAAATAGCTCTCTACATTGTCTTCCTTGCCTCTGCGTTTGACTTACAAATGACAGTGTTATGTGGGTCCCATACCTTATGGCACTTAAAACTATGCACTGTATAAAATAATTACTGCACACCATATTGTGGGGTGACAACAGAGTGGCCAGCACAGGGCATTATTCAGCAAGACTGGCCTTGGATCTAGAGGGAGGACCATAGTATTGGCACTTGGCATTTGTTGGAATTAAATAGCATATTATTGGCACTGTAGTGATCACTATTTACAGAAAGGTCAAACTTACTAATAAAGGGGCAAGTCAAAACACCACTTCCATGCAAAATGAAGACAACCCACAATAATATACAGATGAGATCATACATTCTGATGAACAGGCACTTACTCATCTGGAATTCATGAGGGGAATAGTAGCTTTGTATTAGAAGTACACATTATTATGGCTACTATAGGGTACCAATCACACTGTTATGGTATAGCAATATGCCACTTGTAACAAATCTTAATAATATAAAAATGACATAAATAATTAATTAAATGTCCTAATAGTTCTTTCTACCTATCATTAAAGCGGTTTTGCCACAATGTAATGTTGACGTGGGATCCTCCAAAATGGGTATTTAATCACTTTTCTAAATTTTATGTGATTAAAAAAAATTGCAGCCTGAGAGAGCTACAGGCTGCCTTACCTGCCCTTAGTTACTTAAAAGTTTTTGCATTAGATATGACCGGCAGAGTGACAAGAGTTTGCTGGCCGGACTTGCGCAGAGCACAACTTCTTATCTGATGAAAGGGAGCTGAAGAAGCTTTCACGGGACTGGGGAAAAATATTTACTTTTTTATATAGAATCCACTGTTGGTGTGATTATCTAGTAGATCCCTGCTTTATTGATGATAGGGAACTACGAGCTTCAAGCCTGAAGGAGCTTTCAAGCTGTTGAGAAAGGTGTTGTCTTTTGATACAGAATCCACTAGTTGTAGTGTATAATTTGAGTGAACATTGCACACGATCCCTTATGCATGGCTCTGTGCTCTGACCGGCTCTCTCTCTCTCTCAGCTCAGCCCTGGCTTGTTTACTTTTGCTTCTTAGCAGATAAGGCACTTCCTGGCAAAACCCCTTTAATGTAGGTGCAAAATGACCTGCAGTGACCAGAATTTCCACCAAAAACTAATTTATTGACAATGTTGCCACTTTTAAGAAGATATCTGTAATTGAAAATAATGTATGCTTTATAATATCCGTGATATGTATAATCTAAGCTAATACATTATCTATGTTGAAATGATGCAAGAAAGATCAATAGAAACAAAAGTCAGACTCTCTTGACAATATCATTCATTACTTCCTTTGTGGCACAGTCTTCTATAGCTGTCTTTTCAAGTTTTGATCAATTTTATTTCATCAAGTATTACATATAAACAGGCTGCTAGATTATGCAGATGAATACCAAGGAGACCTAACATGTTCGAAATAAGGCTTTAACACCATCCCTGCATGTTGTCTAAGTTGACATATGTTACTGGAAGGCGCCTGGCTCTCTACTAAGTTCCTTGGCAGGATTACTAAAACATAAATATAGCTAATTTATAATATTGTCTATACTGAAACCACTATCATTTACAGAACAAATAAAGAAAGTTTCAGTTAAAGAGGCAGATACTGTATCAGGATAATAAAACTGACAATCACTGCGACAGCTGAGAAATATCATTGTAGTTCTTTAGACAAACCAATCACAGACTTTGTTTTTTATGATTTTGTTACATTTGCCTTCTGTATAGATGGCCATTTAACAATATTTATGAGACAAATTGTATATTTATGTTCATTGTTATTCCTGGCAACATTGATTTTATTTCCCATTTGTGCACAGTCTAAGCCATAGCCATCTGCATACTCTCATATAGCTTAGAGGCATTCTGGACTATTAACCAACTGTTCAGCTATATATTTCTCCCGATATATGAAATGTACAATAGCTATTAAAAAGTACACCTGAATTTCTAACCTGTCAAGATGAAACGTTATTCTGTTACTGTTACATCAAAATTGATGGCCTACCCATAGGATAGATTATAGTTTTTAGATTGGTGGGGATCCTGGTTTAGTTTTTACCAAACATGACATTCAATAATGGCCAAACATCTCCACTTGACTGTCCACTTTGGGCTACATGTATGAGAGGGTTTTTCACCCTTTTTCTGGCGTACAATGCACCTAACTGAGCCGGCTACAATGTCTAATGCGCGTAATGTATGTGTTAGGCGCATTGTTCGTAAGACTTGACACTTTTGAATGTGCCTAACATGAAGGGGTGTTCTGGGGGCGTTATAGAGGTGTGTCGAACCACATTTGTAAGATTGGACACATATATGAATGTGGTTCGACAAAACTAGGCGCATTACTGCTTCGACAGGCAGGCTATTTCAATGTGGTCTGCCTGAGCTTGAGGAGTTGAAGTGGAGCTAGATTTGCTGTAAGGGGCAAAAATGTAAAATACTTCTCAACTTACACCAGTACAATAATAAAAAGTAATTTATTATAATTATCAAACTGTATAACATTTTATTAAATTTAATTGTATTAAATTTAATGAAAAATGTGATCATATAAAATTAATGTAAAAATATATAATGTCCCCAAAATATAGAAATATCTCCTATAAAATGTATTTAAAATTCATAGAATCTTAAACTAATTTTACATTAAATAACTCACTGATTATGTTGTTCAGATTTGTATATGTAACATTTTTGCAACATTAAATTTGACATTTATTTTTGTTGCTCTCACACTTTATTCTACATACAGCAATAGCCAGCACAGCACAGGTATTGCTGGGACCTGTGGTCCTCCAAGCAGGATCAGTACCATAGTTTCACTGACATGCTATTCTCATGATTTCTTTCTTATTTCCAGCCTGTCTATAATCTTAATACATGTTAGGCGCATTACTTATGCACCTAAGTTCCGTTATGCGCCTAACACTCAGGCGCGGCGCGTCACATTTTACACACCATTTATGAACGCACAAAAAACCCCTTTCATACATCAGGCGCATTATACACTGAAAATGAGACTCGTTTATTCACTTCAGTGCGCCTTCCTTCATACATGTCGCTCTTTGTTCCAGAAGTCTTGTGGTTCTTTCAGATTCAACTTTACAAACGTAAGCCATGCTATCATATTCTTTATAGAATGAAGAAGCTTTTTCTTGGATAACCTTCCAAACAAGCCTTACTTGCTCTTTTCTTTGCCTTTACTTGTCTTTTCCTAATAGTACTGTCATGAACTTAAATATTTAACATGCTACCTGAGGCCTATAATGTGAGGGAAACCTAGGACCAAGATTGGATGACGAGAAAAGACAGACAGTGCCTTAACGTTAGGCCCCCCAAAACTGTCCTTGCCTACTTGCCAGCCCCACCCTAAATGGTCAGCACAACCGGACAACGTTCCCTTTACTGGTAAGGTGAGACACTGAACAAGACAAGAAAGACAAACACAATAAACAATAACAAGGCAAATACAAGTCAGAACAGAGATAGCAGAACAGTACAGAGACAGAAGGCAAAAAGCGAAAGTCATTAGGGCAGTCAAACAGATCACTAAACTGAGCAATATACAAGATATCAAATGCCAGCTCAAGCCAGAAGAGTCTATCTCAGAACAAAAAAGGTCTTCTTATGGGATGCCAGAGTCTGGTTCCAGAACGTGATTGGACCGACCCTCTGACATTCAGACCATACAGAACACAGAGTGGCAGGAAGAAAGATGAGTGGTGAAGGCAGCTGTCAATCACAACTCAACCCAAACTGTTTGCAGCCCAGCACTAGGGCTAGCAAAGGAAACTAGACAGGTGTGGTGGAAACCTGTTAATCACCACACAGACTAGGGCAGGGAAAGCATATAATACAGGAACAGAATCATGGCCATAAGCACAGTCCATTGCGCGTAATGCAGGACTGAAAAGGCACAGTCATGACATATAGGGCGACATGTATGATCAGGTTTTTCGCCCTTTTTCAGGCGTAAAATGTGCCCAAGTGAGCTGGCTACGATGTCGAACGCGCGTAATGTATGTGTTAGGCGCATTGTTCGTAAAACTTGACAAATGTATTAATGCGCCTAACATGAGGGGGAATTCTGGGGGCATTATGGAGGCGTGTCACACCACATTCTTACTATTAGACACATATATGAATGTGGTTCGACAAAACTAGGCGCATTACTGCTCAAACAGGCAGACCTGTTTTAATGTTGTCTGCCTGAACCATAGTTTCTATTCACTGACATGCAATTTGAATGACTTTTCTTTTATTTCCAGCCTTTCTATAGCCTTTATACATGTTAGGCGCATTACTAATGCGCCTAAGTTCCATGATGCGCCTAACACATAGGCGAGGCGTGTTGAACTTTAATGATCATTTATAACACACAAAAACACTTTCATAAATTCAGGTGCATTATACACTGAAAACGAGACTTGACAATTCACTTCGAAGGGAATGACTTCATACATGTCGCCCACAGAGTATAAGATTCACTCTTTGTTTTTTTTTCTTTGTTTCCCTGAGGATTTCATGATGTAACCTTTAGTGAATTTCCTGGGATGTCCACTACAATTTCCAAGTTTGCCAACTGTCTTGAATGTTTTACTCTTTCTCACTGTAGAACGATGGATATTTTAACACTTCTCAAATTGAAGGGCAACAACAACTATTTCTATAAGATCACTGCTGATGTTTTTCTTCCTATAAATTGTGTTAAAAAGGTTGTCTCACTACAAACATCATATTTTAAAATGTGGGTAGCATAAATGGAAGTAAATTTGTCCTAGATACAATTAGCAAAGTGCTGTGGCTTAGTAAAACTGGTGACTTTTGTGTCTGCATAGCAACCATGTGAGTGCCCAGAATGGATTCCGCCCACCTAATCTGTCAGTGGCTGTGGGCCCTACTATATGATGTGTAGTCCCGCCGAGGTCAGTGTCGGGAGCATGCACAATGTGTTGATGCTGTGCTGAGATGACAGAAACCTGATGCTGTGCTGGGA
This sequence comes from Phyllomedusa bahiana, assembly GCA_025379985.1. Lineage (NCBI taxonomy): Eukaryota > Metazoa > Chordata > Amphibia > Anura > Hylidae > Phyllomedusa > Phyllomedusa bahiana. The sequence continues at coordinate 37,581 of JAODAL010008215.1, read as the reverse complement.
CGGAGAGAGAGAGACACCTGATGCTGTGCTTGGACAAAGAGAGAGACACCAGTTGCTGTGCTGGGATGAGAGAGAAAAAAACTTTGAGGTTCTTAGTTCACACGTTTTGATCAAAATATGTTTAAGTCATCCGCCGACTATCAACGGGACCTCAGTACAGATGGTTCTATACTGTTCCTAGCTCTCGCTTGGGTCCAGTTCAGACCTCTCATTGAGTCATCAGACTTCCGTAATCCAGAGAGAAAAAGGCACTAGTTAGATAAGCATACCGCACTGATCTAGTAACCTGTGGAGATGGGCGGGATGCAGAGAACCAAAATGGAGGCCCAAGTGAGAGGTAGGAACAGTATAGGACCATCCGTACTGAGGTCCCGTTGATAGTCGGCGGATGGCTTAAACATATTTTGATCAAAACGTGTGAAGTAAGAACCTCAAAGTTTTTTTCATGTATTGTAGTTAGCATTAATGCGTTTTGTAGGTTTCCGGGATGAGAGAGAGAGACACCCGATGCTGTGCTGGAATGGAGAGAGAGACACCTGATGCTTTACTGGGTGGAGAGAGAGAGGATTTATGGTGTGCTGGGACGGAGACAGACCTGATGCTGTGCTGGGGAGAGAGAGAGAATTACCTGATGCTGTGCTGGGATGAAAGCCAGAGACACCTGATGTTGTGCTTGGACAGAGAGAGAAATCTGGGACGACATGTATAAAGGAAGGCGCGTTGAAGTGAATAGTCAAGTCTCATTTTCAGTGTATAATGCGCCTGATGTCTGAAAATTTTTTCATAAATGGTGTCAAAAGTTCGATTTGCATTTCCTAGGTGTTGGGCGCATTACGAACTTAGGTGCATAAGTAATTTTATATGATCCCATTTTTCATTAAATTTAAATAATTAAATTTTATACAGTTTGATAATTATAATAAATTACTTCTATTATTGTACTGGTGTAAGTTGAGAAATATTGGACATTTTTGCCCCTTACAGCAAAGCTAGCTTCACTTCGACTCCTCAGGCTCAGGCAGACCTATTTCAATTTGGTCTGCCTGTCCGAGCAGTAATGCACCTAGTTTTGCAGAACCACATTCATACATGTGTCTAATCTTACAAATGTGGTGCGACACTCCTCCATAACATCCCCAGAACACCCTTTCATATTAGGCACTTTTGAAATGAAAGTGTCGAGTTTTACGAACAATGCACCTAACTCATATGTTAGGCGCATTAGACATTGTAGCCGGCTCAGTTTGGTGCATTGTATGCTAGAAAAAGGGTGAAAAACCATTTCATACATGTTGCCCCTGATGTTGTGCTGGGACGGAGAGAGAAACTTGATGTTGTGCTGGGGACAGAGAGAGACCTGATGTTGTGCCAGGATGGAGAGAGAGACCTGATGCTGTGCTGGGGGCAGAGACACCTAATGTTGTGCTGGGGGGAGAGAGAGACACCTGATGCTGTTCTGGGGGAAGAGAGAGAGACCTGATGATGTGCTGCGATAGAGAGAGAGACACCTGATCCTGATCTGGCATGAGAGACAGAGACACCTGATGCTGTGCTGGGACGGAGAGAGAGACACCTGATGCTGGGATGGGATGGAGCAAGAGACCTGATGCTATGCTGGAATGAGATAAATAGACACCTGATGCTGTGCTGGAGGGAAAGATAGAGACTCAATGCTGTGCTGGTACAGCGAGGTACCTGATGCGGGGTCGCCGTAAAGGCAGTACAGGGGGTACTGCTATACGGGGCCCGGTGAAATAAGGGGGGGGATGCTATAAGCAGGCCCTCTTGTTCCATAATCTAGTCAGCCTGTACATGGCCCCGCGGCACTGGTGACCTTCTGCAGTGGCCTGTGCAGCTCAACGTGGGAGGAGGGGGGGCTGCACTCCCATCACAGGAGTGACTGCTCTTTACATACAGCAGCATGCGTCTCTCACCTCCTTCCAGTTCTCCTGCATCTTCTGTGATTGGAGTCGGCCCCTCCTCTCTCTCTGCCTGTGGGCGGGGCTTCAGTCAACTCTGATCACAGAAGATGCAGGAGAACTGGAAGGAGGTGAGAGACGCATGCTGCTGTATGTAAAGAGCAGTCACTCCTGTGATGGGAGTGCAGCCCCCCTCCTCCCATGCTGAGATAATGTGGGGCCTCACTGAAGCCTACCCTGTGCCCCAGCGACCTCCCAGGCTGGGGGTGCTGTGTCTGAAGCTGGGGGGCTGTGTCTGAGGATAGCGGGCTGAATCTGAGGCTGGGGGGGCTGTATCTGAGGCTGTGGGGACTGTATCTGAGGCTAGGGGTGCTGTGTCTGAGGCTGGGGGTGCTGTATATGAGGCTGGGGTGCTGTGGCTGCGAGTGTGGTCTCTGAGGCTGGGGGGGGCTGTGTCTGAGGTTAGGGGTGCTGTACCTGAGGCTGCGGGTGCTGTACCTGAAGCTGCGGGTGCTGTACCTGAGGCTGGAGGTGCTGTGTCTGAGGCTGGAGGTGCTGTGTCTGAGGCTGGGGGGCTGTGTCTGAGGCTGGAGGGGCTGTGTCTGAGGCTGGTGGGGCTGTGTCTGAGGCTGGAGGGGCCGTGTCTGAGGCTGGAGGGCTGTGTCTGAGGCTGGAGGGGCTGTGTCTGAGGCTGGAGGTGCTGTGTCTGAGGCTGGAGGTGCTGTGTCTGAGGCTGGGGGTGCTGTGTCTAAGCCTGGGGGTGCTGTAACTGAGCCTGGGGCTGCTGAACCTGAGGCTGGGGGTGCTTTACCTGAGGCTGGGGGTTTTGACCTGAGGCTGGGGGTTTTATACCAGAAACTACGGGTGCTGTGTCTGAGGCTAGGGGTGCTGTATCTGAGTGGGGGCATGGCGATGGGGTTGGTGGGGCGGGGTTAGCAGAGGGCAGAATTGGCGTGGGGAGGGGCACAGATGCTTCAGCTGTATGGGGCCCTGAAATTTCTGATGGTGGCCCTGACATGATGCTGTGCTGAGACAAAAGACAGAAACACCTGATGCTGTGCTGGGACAGAGAGAGAGACACCTGATGCTGTGCTGTGATGGAGAGAGAGATCAAATGCTGTGCTGGGGGGAGAGAGAGACACCTGATGCTTTGCTGGGGGAAAGAGAGACCTTATAGTATGCTGTGATGGAGAGAGAGAGACCTGATGCTGTGCTGGGGGAGAGAGAGATACCTGATGCTGTGCTGGGACAGAGAGAGAGAGAGACACCTGATGTTGTTCTGCGATGGAGAGAGAGACACTGATGTTGTGCTGGGACGGAGAAAGACACCTGGGGCGACATTTATGAAGGAATGCGCGTTGAAGTGAATAGTTGAGTCTCATTTTCAGTGTATAATGCGGCTGATGTATGAAAGTTTTATTTGTGCGCTCATAAATGGTGTGTTCGACGCGCCTCGCCTGTTTTAGGGCTTAAGGAATTGGCCATAAGAAATGGCCTAACAAAATAAAGGTAAGATGGGCTGGAAAAAAAAGAAAAGCTTTAGAAAAGCTGTCAGGAATAAAAAACAATGGTACGATCCGCTTGGGGGGACCACAGGTCCCAGCAATACCTGGGTGTGCTGCTTTGCTGATGGGGAAAAAAGGGTAAAAGCACAAAAATACTTTCAAATTTAAATATAAAACTAAAATTTTTAAAAACGAAAACATCATGTGTTATTTAATGTAAAATTAGTTTAAACTCTATGCTATTTAATACTTTTATAGAATTTTAAAATTTTTTGGATAAATATTTTTTTTATATAAATTTTATTGATCACATTTTTCTTTAATTTAAATAAAAAATTTTAAAAACATTTGATTTTTTAAAAATAATGTTTTTTTTTTCATGTACTGGTGTAGTTGAGAAATATTGGACATTTTGCCCCTTACAGCAAAGCTACTTCACTTTTGACTCCTTAGTTAGGCAGCCCAATTGAAATAGGTCTGTCTGTCCGAGCAGTAATTGGCCTATTTTGCAGAACCTTTTCATATATGTTAAATCTTACAAATGTGGTGCACACATCTCCAAAAGCCCCCCGAACGCCCTCAAACACTCCTTCATGTTGCTCATTCAAATTTAATCTTACGACAAGGGCCCTAACAATACGTTAGGCGCATTAGACACGAGCCACCAGTTTGGTGCATTGTAGGGCAGAAAAAGGGGGAAAAAAACCCCTAATATGTACCCCCGAATGGCTAAGGGAGAGAAGACCTGATGGTGTGATAAGAAGGAAGAGGCCTCCCCCATTGGGGGGAAATTTTAGTGTGCAGTCCCACTAAAAAAACCAAATGTGCGTCCATACAAACCGTTTTTTTGAAAGGTGAGCATCCCATGTAAAACACAACTGTACTGCACAGTCCCATTTTAAGTACACCTATATTGTGCAGTCCCATGTAAAGCACAACTGTTCTGCAAGAGAGAAAAGTCAGACCCCTGTAAAACATTCAAACAATAAAATTTAAAGTTTTTTAGGAGAGCCCTTTCACTGTTCTAGGGGATCCAATTTAAAAAAGTCAAGGGAAAACGTCAGATTTTTGGCCCAAAAAAACCAAAGTTACACGTGCTGCCCAGACAGCAAGAAAAACCTTGCTCACAGTTTTTTTTTTTTCCCTTTAATTTAAAATTCCGGGTTATCAACAAAATTGCATATTTTGTGGGGTTTTCCTTGGGTTGCTGTCGGATTCCAAAACATTTTATTGTAGGGGTCGCAATTTGAAAAAAATTGCACAAAAACTCGTACTGCCACGGTCCACAAGTCAAAAAGCTGTTTTTATTTTGGGCGACATTTTTTTAATTTCAGTGTCACAAGCCCCCCTTCCCCATCAGGCGTGTGCACACAGTGTGGGGGGGTGTCTGCAAGGAGTGAAGTTTTTTCTTGTTTTTAGGGTGCCACTGACATTGGGAATAGATGTATGTTATTGCCTTGGAATAGATCATGTAAGAGTAAGTTATTGCCTTGCCATTGCACCCATGCTTTTCTTTTTTTTTAAAAAATCTTTTGGGTTCGAGCCAAAAAATTTTTTTTAGTCGTATGAGGGTGGGGAGCCCATTGACTTATTTCACTTCCGCCTACCTCTTTTAAAAAAATGCGGATTTTTCAGTGCTAGTCCTTTCACTCCCCGAGATGTTGTTCTGAAAGGCTCCAAAGAGGGAACGTTTTTTGTGTTAGGATCTCTGTGCTGGGATCCCCTTGACGTAAATGGGAGGGGAGCTTAAAAAATTTTTTATCAAAACGTGAACAAGAATCCCAGGTTTCATTTTCCTTACAATAATGCATTTTCAAAAATTTCTATAGCCTTTGATGTTTTAAATTAGTTTTTAATGTGCCATGACATTTGGAAAGATGTATGTTTTGCCTTGCCTTTGGGACCTATGCTTGCATTTTTTTCAAAAAATGTTTTGGGGTGAAACCAAACAAAGTTTTTGTATTTATGAGGGGTGGGTGCCTTTTTGGCTTATTGCACTCCCCCTACCTCTTTAAACCCTGCAGGTTATCAAGCTACCTTTCACTCCCCGGATGTTACCGAACCCCTCCAAAGAGGTAACGTTTTAGTGTTAGGACTCACCCTTTCTGGGGATCCCCTTGACGCAAAAGGGAGGTGGTTAAACATTTTTGATCAAAACTGTTAACAAGAATCCCATTTTTTCTTTTTCCTTACAGAATGCATTTTCAAAAATTCCTATTGCTTGTTTGTTTTACTTAGTTTTTAGTGTGCCACTGACATTTGGAATAGATGTATGTTATTGCCTTGCCAGTGTGCACCTATGCTTACATTTTTTTCAAAAAATGCTTTTGGATGTGCAGAGCCAAACAAAGTTTTTGTAGTCTGTATGAGGAGTGGCTGCCTCATTGGCTTATTGCACTCCGCCTACCTCTTTTAAACCAGTGCAGGATTATTCAGTAGCTAGTCCTTTCACTCCCAGAGATGTTGTAGTCTGAACAGGCTCCAAGAGAGGTAACGTTTTAGTGTTAGGACTCACCTGTGCTGGGATCCCCTTGACGCAATTGGGAGGTGAGCTTAAACATTTTTGATCAAAACTGTGAACTAAGACTCCCAGGGTTTCATATTTCCTTAGCAGTAATGCATTTTCAAAAATACCTATATGCGGTGGATGTTTTAGGTAGTTTTTGGTGTGCCGCTGTTATTTGGAAGAGAGGTATGTTATTGCCTTGCCAGTGTGCACCTATGCTTACATTTTTTTCAAAAAATGCTTTTGGATGTGCAGAGCCAAACAAAGTTTTTGCAGTCTGCAGAGAGTGAAGACATTCCCTGCTGGGAGGAGAAACACGGCCCTCCAATGCAGAATCTCTGCTTGGCAACCAGCAGAAAAGGTTGCCAAATGCTGTAGTGAGACAAACCACTTAATGCATGCCTGAATTCTCCAGACAAGCAAACTGCCAAAACCTCTACTTTTAAAGAGGTGGTCACACTGTCATGGAGCGTGCTGCGACCCCCGCTCTTGTCCGCAGCCGCTCCCGTTCTCCCTCGCTGTGCCCAGCTCTAAACTCACCCAGCTGTGCTCCTGCTTCCCATCTCTGCTTTGCTGTGGTCCAACATGCGCGTGCTAGCTCCCGAAGGCGCGCGCAGCGGCTCTTCTGGATTTATAGGGTCAGCGTGCCGGTAATTGGCTAATTGCAAGGCGCTAACCCTATATCGTCTAGACTCCTCCTACATTCTCTATTGGTGCTCTATAGTGTGTTGCAGAGAGTATAGGATTGAGTTCTTGTCTACCTATTTTCCAGTTATCCTTGCTTACGTTTCCTGACCACGTTGACTGCCGCCCACCCTAACCTTACCACCTGTCCCCGACTACGTCTCCATCTTACGATTCTGTACCACGCTTTTGCCACCGCAAAAAATTCATGTCAGGGGTAGTGACCTGGTAGTTTCCCGCCGCAGCAAGTCCAACCCGCTTTAATGCGGGCTCTGGTGTATACCGGGGGGCTACTTAGACTCTGCTTCCTGGTGTGGCTTATACCATCGCTTGCGGCAGCCCAGTGAATCCACCTACATCTGTGATAAACACTTGCTTATAATCAATTAAATAAAGACATCTGGCAGCTACTTACACTTTTAATGCCCAAGGAAGTAGTAAGGGTGTACTTAATTTTTCACACATTACTTCTGCATTATTGCCTTGTTTTTGTTAAATAAATAACAAAATGGTGTCAGCTGGGTTTTTGTTCATCTGAGATTGCATTTACCTTATTTAGGACTTCCTAAGGATCAAATGTTTTTCTTACGTCTTGACATTGATGGTGTACTTTATTTTTCTCATGACCACTTTGATGGGCATTATGTTCCGCCTTCTGTCCCATAGTGTGCATGTCACGGTTCACGCCGTGGCCCCTGCTATGGACCCTCAGCATGCCCGTGTCACTCGTGTCCATGCTGCTGCTGTGACATCCTCTGGTGTCCCTGGCTCTGGTCTCTCACCTATGCTTCCTCAGCTCCCTGGCATCCTGTGTGCACACATGCTCCCTATAGAGGCACGTGCGCGGCACTGCACCATATTTAAAGACACAGTGTTCCTGTTCCTGCCAAGTGACCCCTGACCTCTGGCTATATAAGGAACTTCCTCCCTGTGCTCAGGGTCAGTTCGTTGTTGTTTCCTGCACCAGAGCTTGACCCCGTTGGCTGCTGTACTGCTGCTGTCTTGTCATACATTTCCTGCACGTTTATCGCTTCCTGCTGTACACCTGCCGCTGCACCAATTGCCACCTATCTGCTTACCTGTTGCTATACAGTAGTCTGTTATCATCCTGGACTGTGCCATCGGTTCCCCAGCTACACCTGGACTGTGCAAACGTTTTACGGCTACATCTGCAGTGCCCTGTCTACGCTCCTGCTCCCACTACCCGGACCTGCACTTCGGCTACCCACTGCGTGTGGTTACCATCAGCAACCGCAGTGGCACCAGAGGATCCACCATACCCGCACGTTTCCAGCCATCCAGGTTGGATATGTTACAGTGCACATGCTGATCTTTCCTATGAAGCTTCCCAGCACATATTTAAATCCTAGTAAAGAGTAGCAATATTCCCGCTTTGGCTTTTTGCTTTTAACCTGGCTATATACTAGACTTTTCTATATGTGCTGCCTACCTTGATCTTTGTTGGTGTCTCAACACAACTGAAACTTTGCTCCTCTGCTTGACCAACAACAAGTTTTGCTCGTACCATATTTCCAAACATCAGCTTGGCCATAGTTGACTGCCCTGGTGGTAGGGACATAGGCGTATCCTGCATCAAAGTCCTAACCCCCTCGAGGGTTTAAGGATGAGGGCCAGGTGCTCCTTGGACTCCACTCCTCAGTGTAACTATGAACCATTTCCATGTGTGACCCAAGAGACATATATATCATGTTTCATAACATGTATTACACCAAACAGGGATATATTACTCTTGTGGAATCATATTTTAGGCAGATGTACAGTTTGTTTTTTACATTTTAGGCATGCATGTTATAATTAATTGGGTAAATCTGCAGAGCACACATTGTATTTTTATTTCCCTGGCACATGTTAGGGTACGTTATTCATATCACTACTTTATCCTGGAAATGAGATTTCACTGCTCGCCTTAGCATATGGTTTTATCTATTTCTTCACTGCATGGTTGAATGAACACACAAAGCTTATATTAGAAACAGAAATACAATTGAAATATAACAAGGTCCATCTGTTTTAAGATGAAAATTAACATGGAAGAGATACAAAGCAGTGTATGTGTCCAAAGAATGATGCGTTCAAATAATTAGTACAGCTAGAAAGCACAGAAAATACTGTCCAGTCATCAGTAAGGTGGTCACTACTATACAGCAGATTACTTAATAAAACACTAAAGATGAACTGTGACAGGTAGTAGACATGATAACAAGGATTTATCTTCGCACTGAAAATGTCCCGGTAATAGCTGTGAAAAACTATCTAAACCTTTTTAAATATTTTTTTCTTTTATATATGTAGATCTAGATCCTGATCTTTAAAGTACAAATTCTCCTTGATAAAAGACTCCAAACTGTCAATCAGAATTTTAATAATAATTTTAATATAACAATTATGTGGCAGATTTACTATTTAAAAAGTGCAAAAATTCGGTATGAAAATTAAACTTAAAATTGGAGTACATACCGAGTTCTGGATTTAAAAAGTGTTTTTGACACTTTCTGAGTCTATTTACTATTCAGAAGTATCTAGAAAAAAGAGCGTCACTAAGTGTCCTAATCTGTTTACAAACAGTTTATTTATGGCACCGGCAACAATTTAGGGCTTGTTCACACAACGTTTTGGATTCGTTTTTGATGCGTTTTACGGATCCGTTTTTAACCTGCGAAAACTGGAATCAAACTGCATCCAAAAAGCGGATCCAGAAAACGCAACAGCTGATCCTTTTTTGGATGCGTATTGGGTGCGTTTTGCTTGCGTTTTACGGATCCGTTTTTTGGTTCTGTTTCTTCAATGATTTATGTAAATCAACCTATCAAACTGCAATTTAAATATAACCTATCAATCACAAAGTAAAAAACCTTTTTTTTTAACCTAGCGTCAATCAACTGTACTTACACCTATGATTTTAGAACCCACCTATTTTTTTTTTTTTTAAATCAACCAATAGTTTTCAAACTCAGAGACCTGACATCCATGTGCATTCGGCGGTATGCTGGGGGCTGTGGGACTCACATTATCCTCCTCTCCTTTACCCATGTAGAATGAAGGCATTTTCCAATAGCACATTGCATCAGAAAAATTAGCCCTTCCATTAAAAATGATACAAAACATAACCCAAACATAATATTCAAATTTTATATTTAATTTAAATCCAATGCGTTTTACGGATGCGTTTTTGGCATCAAAAGCGGATCCAAAACGCACCCAAATGTATGCTGCGCTTTTGGATCCGTTTTCGGGATGCCAAAAGCGCACTCCATTATTTCCTATGGGGATTTCTCTTGCGTAAAATGCAAGAAGAATTGACATGTCAATTCTTAAAACGGATCCGAAAAGCGGATCGCGAAAAGCGCATCGCCGATCACTCGTGTGAACAGCAATGCGCTTTTGCTATTGAAAGCAATGTTAATCACACTGACAATTGTTAGATCCAGTTTGCGGATCCATAAAACGGATCACAAAAACGTCGTGTGAACAAGCCCTTAGATGTAAAATTTAGGTTTAAAATTAAACCAACCAAGATTTCCCATAAATAAGAGAAGAATATCTTTATCTCTTGTAATATGTGGCAAAATGGGCCAAATCCTCTGTGACAAGTTTGAGGTATTTTCTAATCTTGTCTAATCTAAAACTTTTTTAGACTGGAGTAATCTATATTCTTTTAGCAACAGTTATAAAAATCTAATTAAAATTTTCAATGGCATGTGGCAAAGTTCTGCAAGACTAATGCAAGATTAATCATTTCAAATGAATATTTAGTAATGGAAACCTGAGTAAACTCCTAGCAATGTTTTTAGTTCAGGGTACATGTATCGGCACCTACCTGTATGTGAAGGTGAATCCGCTGGATACATGTCATGGAGTCTTACGATTTATACTCTTTATTACCCTTACTGGGATGTGGTTTTCACTGCAGATAATTTCCAGTTCACCACCCTCCCCAGTAGCAGTAACAGCTGATGCTCTAGGATGCAGTACAGAAAGATCAATCATTAAAGACGTATTCCCATTTCCTTCATTAACTTTAAATATGTAGGGAAAGGTAAATAAAGACTGTTACCAAATACATTGCTGTTCTGATTTTGCTTCCCTTTAGAGTAAGGAGCATATTTTATCTCCTGCTGTTGCACATAAGCTTCCCTAGTTACTGGCTACCATCTGTTCTTACAAGCTGTAAGGGCTTGTCCTCACGGCACGGGTTTTCACCCGGTTTTTCAGATGGTTTTCGGTTTTGAAACCACCCTGTAAACCGGGTGACAACTTTTAATATGGACCGCTATGGAAAACCCGTGCAGCGGTCCCCACTGCACGGGTTTTCCGCCGGGTGGTTTTTCAGACCATCGGCGGTCCGACAACCATTCAACTTGTTCATGAACATGTTAATGCGAAGGGTGAAGCGTTGTCTCCGCAAACCGCGGAGAAAAGCTGTCCCCTGGCTGCCGTGTGCATGGCCGCAAAACCTTGCAAATACCGGTCAGGATTTCCGACCGGTATTTGCACTGTGCCATGTGAACGTCCCCTTACAGTGGCCAGGATGATGACCTCACCCCCTGCTGTTTTTCTTTTCTTGAAACTTGAAAGACAGGAACTTATTTACATTACTTAATGACAAGCTTTATAGCAGTTTTAAACAAAGAGATTGTGTCACCATAGACATTCATTACCTACTCACAGGATCTAGGATAATGCTTGATTGTTGTGGGTTCCACTGCTGGAACCCTGAACAGTCATTGAAATAGGAGCACCAAGTCCCCCATCCTTCCTTAGTAAGTTGTGCAATTAGGAAGTATTTGAGCACACCAATGGGCAAACTTGTGCACTGCTTCTCCATTTAAAGTCTACAGGGCCAAGGAAGATAGCCGAGTACAGCAATTGACTATGTCCATCAGTCTTCCTACTTTGAAGGAAGCAGCAGTGCAGATGTTTGGCTACTACTCCGTTCAAAATTTCATCACTCATTGTCCAGGACATCTGTAAAATCAGCTGTCAAAGTCTATGAATCCGACGGAGATAGTCAAGGGCTATACTTGGCCATGTCTATTGGTCCCATCATCTTTGAATGGAACAGAAATACACATGTTGGGTCATAACTAAATTCATGAGCACGAAGAGGAAGAATGGAGGACTCAGGGCCCTTGTTTTAATGATTGGTGGTGGTCCCAGTGCTGGTATCCCAGCAATCAGATATTTATCACCTATGGTAATAGCTGATAAATATCTTTGGTAGCACAAACCGTACAAGGCTATAGACCAGCTGTGTAAACAACTGAAATCCACCTTTTGCTTGAAGTCAAAGTAGCCACCTTTTATATATACATGCCTGGTCCTTGTTAATGCAGAGATTTATTTGATCTTCAGATTGAGGTGAACCAGGTAAGCATCCCCAGTTATAAACAATTAAATTTGTTGTGAAGCCATTAAAGGAGTTTTCTCATTCTGTTTCCTTCTGCTCTTCAAAGCCAGCTTCAGGCTACTACTTCCTGTACATGCTGTGGTGGTTCTACAGCAGTGATTGGCATATTTGCTTTGCTATTCCTAGTTGATCCTGTTAGAGGGACAGGAGTGGTGGAAAGTTCTAAACAGCAGTATACAATATACATATAGAGCTCTAAACGGATAAAGTTTATCAGTATATAAAGGTGTGCAGCTGTATATTGATGTGGGCTGTGTGTAGTTGTGCAGACATCCAGAGAGGGGGTTGGAGGTAGCTATGTGTATTGCTGTGTAGCAGTGCAAGCATATGTTTAATTTGGGAAGAGGTTAATTTATCCCATAGCTCAGGGAGAGATTATGCTTAGTCATGAGGGTAGCAGAAGGATTAAACTAAATTCAGAGTGGGAGACAGTGCTTCTGGGCAAGCAACCAATCAGAGAGCTGACAGAGGAGGGGACAATTTTCTCAGTTAAATGGGAAGCCTGTCAGCTCTGCAGGGAGTTCTGAGTTCCAGTTCAAAGTTCAGTGCTGAGTGTGCTGTGTACATAGTTCCAGTTGTGAGCAGCAGATAAAGGGGAACCCTGGCTATTTGCCGGCAATAGACAGGGCAGGCTGGGCAGAGGAGAATAGTCCTACTCACAGAACATCACAAAAAGTATAACTAGAGGAAGAACTGAGGAGCAAGTGGTACAGAGATACAAAAGAGTATGACAGCAAAGACACAGAGGAGTAAGACAGACAGACAACACAGACATACAGGTGGACAGTTTGGAGGACTACCATAATAAGGGACCCCAGTCAGAGGAACAAGTAGAGAATGTCTGGAGTCAATAGTTGCCAGCACTTTGCATAACTGGGCTGGAACAGAGGTCAGTGCCAGTGCCAACACCTTTGCACAGCTGGATTGGATCAAATAAGAGCGAAGTTGTCAGGAGTGTCGCTTAAAGAAAGGAGTGTCTGAGATTTGCTAAAGTGATAAGTGCCATAAGTAATATTTGTAATGTCCACAAGTATCAGTTTCATGATCAATGCCTGAAGTTACCCTGGAGCTGCAGTTGTGTGTCAGTTATTCTATCACCGGTGCACCACACCACTGCCACTACTACACTCATCATCCACCTGTGCCTCTGTGTTGCTTTACAAGTAAGTAATGTAAACAAGCTCTAACTGGCTGATAAGACACATTGGGCAGTGATCTTACCATCTTGGCCACTGCTGCTAGTGTAGAGAGTGGTGGTCAGTAACCTAGGAAAGCATGTGTACATGCAGGAGATAAGAAAAATGCTCTAATTCTAAAATGAAGCAAAATCAGAACAGCAATGTATTTTGCAATAGTCTTTATTTACCTTTGCCTATATGTTTAAAGCTAATCAATGAAATTGAATGCCCCTTTGCAATAAAATCTAATCCGGTTTAGTGCCCATAGCTCAGTTTATTTGTGGAACAAAAGAGATTTTGGGGATAATTTAGTTGAAGTATTTTGAAAAAGGCGCAACCATTATCTGCACATTCCTCTGAACAGTATATCGGGCAATAATGCTATCTCAAATACCCAAGCCACTTTCATGTTAATCACTACATGGATAAGAAAAAAAAAGGGCAACAAAGTATTTAATGCTGAGGATAAAATCTTTAAAACGTCTTTCTTCCTCAATTTCTAAAGTCAAATCACTTTTAACTCACACTACCTATTCTACAACCATAAGCCAGTAAAACCTTAAAGTGATTGTCTCACTACAAGGATTGTTTTTTATGTTAAATATCTTGCAAAAACAAGTCACTTTGCAATATCTGTCCATTAACAGTGTCCTACCTATTCCTAGATATCCCCTCTTGTATGGGCTGCATTAGCTCCTCAGGTCGCTATAGCTACAGACCTGTTTGATCTATCCTGATAGGCTGCCAGCACTGGTTGCCATAGCTACAGACCTGGCTTCCACTGCAGTCTAGTACAAGCCAGTAAACATGGCCCTGAATTTAAAATTAAACCAAGAAAACAGGATTGAGGTAATCAATGTAGTGAGACAACCCCTTTAACTAAATCAGGCCAATCATATTTTTGGTGGAAAAGATTCAACACCTTATATTACGGCATCTCTTAAATGCATTGCTATAATGAAAATAGTGAGTAGAGCTACACAGGCTTAATGGATAGTAAAATTTTTCAAAACCCTTTTTTTTTGGTTTTTGCTTTAGGCTAATTTTCACACGGTTTAATTTCAGGGGTATATTTACCCCCCGATTTATGCGGGGGTTTTGGGGGAGCTCGGCCGCGTGCAGGGGGGGGGGCTTGGACTGGACGCAGCCCCCCCAAAAACCCTTTAGACGTCATTACTTATTCCCCGCAAAAATTAAATGACTTGTCATTATCTCCCCGCGCGTCGTATTGTACGAGGGGAGAGGAGGGGGTTTCCAATAGTTCTTTTGAGAAACGGTGGATTACCGAAATTGAATTGGGGCCCCATTTCGCTTGTTTTTAGAGCGAAAGTACCCCGTGAAATAATTGGCGAAATGCCCCCAAATTTTTTTACCCCCATGGGGACCTTTGCCTTAGAAAAAAGAGTGGGAAGAGTACATCAGAGAGAGAAAACAGAACTAAAGAATGAGAGTAGGAATGTTTGACATATTGCGGTACAGTGCCCTTTTATTAGGCAGTTATAGGAACACAAATTATCAGCATACACATGTAATTTGTAAAATTGTTTTTCCACCTTGCAAATGGGTTTCCGGGGACTTTCTTTTGTATTCAGTAAAACATATTTGTTTTGACTGGACAAGTACAATTATTTATTGAGTTTGTTTTCCCTTTAAAATTTTTTTTTTTAAATGTTTTTTATCACAAAAGGTCTTCCCAAAGTTAGAATACATTTAATTAAAACCCCAGGATGGAAACAAAAATTAAAGTTTTTTGTAAATGATTCGGGCTTATTTTTTTTAAAATCCCAGATTTTATGTGTTCTTGTTGCCATATAGACAGATTAAAAGCATTTAAAAAATGCCAAATGTAAAAAATGTTATAGAAACCCCATGTGGGGTTTTCCCCAAAAACAAAAAGTAGCATAGGGGAAAAAATATGCAAAAATCAAAATTTGCTCTGTTTTTTACCCCTCCAAAACCCTTTTTATTGCATTCTGTTTCCATTCCTTCTATTTTACATCCTTTAGGTTGTTGTCTCACTGCAAGAAAACGTAGTTTTTTCCGGTTTTTCTTTTTTCTAAAAACGCGGGGAAAAACGACTGTAATCCTCCCCCTTTAGACTTTATTGAAAAAACCCCCCTGCTGTCTACACGGGGAGCTTCTTTTTTTCTGCTCGTTTTTTCAGGGTTTGTTTTTTTTTTTGCAACATGTTTCTAAAAAACGGCAGACCCGGGCAAAAAATTTTTACTACAGGGGGTCTATGGAAAGCTACGGACGTCTTTTGGCACGTTTTTTGGACGTTTTCCGGTTTTTTTGCCGCGTTTTTTTTCAATAAAAAACCCTCCGGGAAAACCCCAAATTTTAAAAATTGGGTGGAAAAAAGTTATTCTTTTATAAAATTTCTGCTTAAAGTTTTCTGGGTCCTTTTTTGAAACTTTTGAAAATAAAATTTTGATCATGCTTTGGGGTCGTAACGATTTTTGCGCAATTCATATTTTTTTTCGCTAAAAAAAAGGGTTATTTACGGGTTTTTGGCGTAAGAATCGGGGTTTTTTAAAATTTTTGGGGCAAAAACTCCTTTTCTAAAATTTTTTGGGTTGCTAAAAAAGGGTTATCTTGCTATGTGATGAAAATACTTTTTTTGGGAAATTTTGGCCCCAGAATCCATTTTTTACTTTTTTTGGCACTAAAATTAATTTTTTTTACTTTTTTTGGCACTAAAAAACCGCTGTCTCCCCGCTGACCCCAAAAAAATAATTTTTTTTTTTGGTTTTGACGCAAAAAAAATTTTTTTTTACTTTTTTTGACACTAAAAAAAATTTTTTTTTTACAGATTTTCCCGCTAATAACTTTTATTTCGTTTTCTAAAGGGCCCAAAAAAACGTTTTTACCCCATTTTGGCGAAAAAATACTTTTTTTTTTACGTTTTTTGGCACTAAAATAATTTTTTTTATGATTTTGGGTAAAAACTTTAATCTCCCCTTTGTGCCAAAAATATTTTTTTTAGGGCTTTTTGGGCGCAAAAACCCTTTTTTTTTTTTTTTCTTTTTTTGGCACTAAAAAAATTTTTTTTTTCAGTTTTTTTGCCCCAAAAATTGTTATTTTGCCTTAAAGGTTTAAAAAAAAGGGGTTTTTCGGATTTTGACGCAAAAATATGTTTTTAACTTTTTTTTGAACAAAAAATTATTTTTTTTTTATCTAAATTGGGGGGGCCCAAATAACGAAATCTCGCTTCTGACGCCAAAACCCCTTTTTTTTTTTTAGGGGGATTTTGGGCAAAAATCCTTTTTTTTTTACGTTTTTTTGACACGAAAAAAAATTTTTTTTAATTGATTTTGGCGTAATAACGTTTTTCACTTTGAGGGCCAAAAAAATTACTTTTTTTACGGTTTTTGGGCGCAAGAACCCTTTTTTAGGGTTTTTGGGGAAAAAAAAATCCGTTATCTTTACAGATTTTGCCGCTAAAAAAGTGATCTAGCTTTTGACGCAAATAAATTCTTTTTTTACGGTTTTTCGGCGCCAGAATCAAATTTTTGACGGATTTGGGGGCTTAGTTAAATTTATTTTTAAAAAATGTTGGCGCTAAAAAACCCTGATCTCGCTTTGACACAAAAAATTTTTTTTTTTTTTACGGAAATTTTGCCGCAAAAATTGGGTTTTTGGGGATTTTGGCGCTAAAATCCTTTTTTTTCCAGTTTTTTTAGGGCTAATTACAGTTTATCTTGCTGTATGCAAAGATAATGGGGGTTTTTTGGGTTTTGGTGCAGAATCTGGTGAAAAAAATTTAAAAAAAGCATTTAGAAAGCCGGGCAGTCCACAAAAGGAACAAGGGTGCTCCAATGGTACAGTGATCTAAAGGAAGTTACTATTAAAATTTTAAACTCCCCCTGAAAGGGGGGTAGCTTACTCCCAAGGGGTTTTAATTTGGCTTTTTCTTTTAAAAAGGGCAGAGCAAAGACACTTCAAAAAACGCTTAAAAAAAACGTTTCCAAAAAAACGAAAAAACGCCCCCAAAAACGGACGTTTTTTCATTTGCTTTTGACGGGCCCGGGGAAACAGAAAAGCAGTTTCATAAAAACGTTTTTAGTAATTCGTTTTAGGTTCCCTTTTTTTGTCCATTTGCAGGGGTAGACATAGCCTTAAGTGGGTTGCAAAATTATTCTTTCCCCTTGAACTGTTCCTCTTTTTTAAAGGGTTACAGCCAAAATTAAAAGTGTTTTTTTTGATATTTTTTTTTGTGATAGAGCAACACGGGTTAGAAAGAATCTGTGAAGTGAAAAAGAAAAGGGTACGTTTTTTTCCCTTTTTTTTTTAAAAATTAAAATATGAAAATTTGTGGCCTGATATGAAATTCGGGTCCCTGAGTCAATACATTGTGGACCGCCTTTAGCTCCCAATGACAGCCCCAGTTTTGTTGGGGATGTTTCTACCGCTTTTTTACATTAGAGGGCGGGAAAAATGTTGTCCATTTTTCTTTGTTTAAGTGGGTGTAGCTTAGTCAGATTGGTTGGTGAATCGGCATTTTTGAAGTCCTGTCACAGATTTTTTAAGGGTTTTGGGGGTCTGGATATTGAAAAGGGGGCCCAAATTGTAACACATAAATTTTGATTTGTTTAAAAAACCCTTCTTTGGTAGCTTTGGTTTTTATGTTTTGGGTAATTGCCCTGTTGGAAGGTGAACCTACCCACGTTTAAAGTTTCGGGCAGCCTTAAGAAGTTTTTTTTCCTAGTTCCCACCCCATGCTTCATAAAAACCCTATAGATCACACGCCCCGGGTTTCCCCTGTAAAAATTAACCCATTATATCAAAGGGCCCCCCAGCTGTTTTCCCTTTTATCATAACCCTATATATCACAGAGTTTCAGCTTAAAATCCCTCTATCATAAAAACCCAAATAAAACTTGTATACCTGTTTTTGGGGAAATTGCCACCGCAGGTGAAATGGAAAAAAAAATTTAGCCCCTTTTATGTCTATTAGATTTCCCAAAGTATTAAAATTTTTTTTAATAAAAATTTAAACCCTCATTTTAATTTTATGAAAAAATTTTTTTAAAATAATCATTTTTTAAAAAAAAAGGGGAAACTCAACGCGTTTCACGTCCCTTCCTCCCACGCTTTTTCAGGGGTTTTTAAAATATGTTCACAAAGGCATTTTTTAAAATTGTTTACAATTAAAAACCTCCTTTTAAAAAAAAACCAATCCCACACCCTCCTTCCTAAAAAATTTACAAGGGGGGATTCCCCAGTTTGTATCACATTTTCTTTAAAACCCCATGGGCAAAAAACATTACAATACTTCCCAATCTTTTACAGTATGTGTTTGTCCCCTGCTATAGGTTTATCCCCCTCCTTGTTCCTCCCCCTCATGTAACCCCTCTCCTGTCATTTCACCGTTTTCCCGGCGGGGGCTCTGCACCCGGGAACCGGAAAAATTCACGCCCACCTCCCGGGACCCCGATGCCCTTCCCCAATTTTGTCCTAAAACCCGGGGCCACGGCGCATGCTAAATGCCAGCCCCAAAGTTTGGGAACCCCTCGCACCCATACTCCATAAAATGGGGGGGGGGGGGGGGGGTTTTTTTTTTGGGCCTCTTTTTTTTGGGTCTGTAAAATTGGGATGTATGGAGAAAGGGGTTTCCTATCCTATTTATTAATAATGCTTCCCTCACAAAAAATTTAAAAAGCTTCTATTTCTCTCTTTTTAACAAGTAACTACCTAAAAATTACTCACAAGATATAACATTTATGAAATTTATAAAAAATTATTAAAAATATAAATATGAATAAATAAAAAATAACAGATAAATAAAAGATCCCTATACTCCCTATTTAATACAAAATCTTTAAATTTTCCCTTAAAACCTGCGGGGTTTGGGGTTTTTTGCTTAAAAACCAATTAGGGTTTTTTATTGGGTTAATGCCGGGTATCTGTCAGTGAGTTCCTCTGATATGTTTTCAATAGGCTGTACTTTCAAGTTGTAATGGGCCATTTGGGATGTTACCCGGGAAAAATCCCTAGGAAGGTGTACAATCTTTTTCCTTTTTTTTATATTTGATCTGGGGTTTATTCATCGTTGGGGGGGTTTTTTGTGATTGCCCCCCAAAGGAAACTGTTTTTTGCAGCTACAGGAAATAAAATCCCTTTACATAACAAGTTTTTACTTTTTAGTTTTGAACTTTATTTTAAATTTTTTTTGTAGATAAAAGAAAAAAAATTTTTCGCCAACCTGCAAATATTACAACTTTTGGCACGGGGGAAAAATTGCCCCCCTAACCCCTTCTACAAAACTTTTTTAAATTTCCTCCCTTTTCCCTTTTTTACTTTTTTTTTGTGGGGATGGGGCCAAATGAATTTTTTATCGTTTTACTTTTTAAAAGTGACCTAGGTCTTGATGAAATTTTTGAGTTTTAAAAACAGGACCCAAAGGGCAAAATTTTTTCCCCCAGTGTTTTCAAAAAAAGGGAAAATTTTGTTAAAAAATTTTGGGATTGAGTAGGTTTTTAAAAAAATTTTTTTAAATTTTCCTTTTACTCTGGGGTTTTTTTGGGAAAACACAATTTCCCTTTTGGGGTTTTTTCTTTGCGGCTTCTTTTTCGCCTCCCCCAAAAGGGAAAACCGGGGATGGGCCTTTACCCTAAACCCTTTTGAAAAGGATTTGTGCCTGCTCCTGAAAAAATGGTATCTGAGGTACAGTCTTTGGACTCCCCAAAAATTTTCCCAAAAAAGGAAATTTTCTTTTCCAAATTCCTTATAGTGGCTGCTAGAGAAGTGTACAAATTTTTTGGGGAAACCACTTGCTTGAAAAAGTGTTTTGGGGCAAAATCTCCCCTTCTCTTGATATAAATATAGATCCAAAAATTTTTGGGTTCTCCCTTTTTTTTTATAAAATTTTAAATCAATTTTTGGGAATTTTGTTTGTTTATTAAGAAATAGGATGGCTTCTTTTCCCAAAAACCCATTCCATAGAAAATTTTTGTCATCTAAAAAACGTTTGTTTAAAAATAAAAATTTTTTTTCTGTACTTTTTTTAAAACCCAAAAAGGGTGTTAAGTCTTCCCAAATTCCCCCTAAACAGGGTTTGGGCCCGGATGGGGAAAACCCCTTTTTTCCCCAATTTGCCGTGCCAACCCGCTGGTGGTACTGGGTGGTGTTTATTTTTTTGAAAATTTAAATTTCCCCCAAAAGTTTAAAATTAAGACCCCCCAATAGGAAAGTTTTTTTGAGTGGAGGTTTACTAACATCCCTCCTTCCCAAATTTTTTTTTTTTATTTTTTTTTTTCCGGGGATTACCTTTGGTTTATGCCCAATGTTTGAATTTTAGGCTCACAAGGCCTTTGGGGGAAAGTTTAAAAGGATTTCCTCCCTCCTATCTGCCCTCTTTCTAATAATCTGGTCAGAAACTTTTAAATTTAAAAACTTTGTAAGGTTTAACCCCATGTGATTTTTAAATTAAAAATTTAAGTACCTTTGTTTTGATTAGAGAGGGTAGAATCAAAAGGCCCCCCAAAATATTGGTCTCCCGGGGGGGGGGTAAAAAAAATTGCACCTTTTTGGGAAGGGGGGTAAAAAAAGGGTCTTTTAGATTTTTTTTAAAAATCAGACCTCAAATTTTCCCCTTTTTTTTTTTGGGCTCCTCTGGGGAGGGCATTTTCCCCCAAAAAACCAAAAAAATTTTTTTTTTTAAGTTGTGTACACTTCCCCACTTTCCTTAAAAATTTTAAAATTTGGGAAACCCCCAAGATCCTAAGGGCTTCTTCCCCTATAATTTTCCGTATCCTGTTTACTATAGCCCCCTTGTCTGCTTTTCCTTATAGTTATAGCTACTTTTTCCTTTTGATTTTTATAGCTTTCTGCTGTTTTTAAATTTTCGGGTTTTTTCTGTGGGTATTTTCCTCACCTTTCTCAAATCATTCATTTAAACCCTTTGGTTGAAGAGCCCAAAGTAGTTTCCCTGGGCCCAAATTTTGGGTAAAATGTGGATTTTTCAGGGGAAAAAGATTTCTCATAGATTTAGCATCATTAGAGGGGATTCTTTTTTTGTTTATTTTTTGAATGGTTTAAAAAACCTTTTTTAAGGTGGCTTCCTGATATATTTTTGTAGGTCTTTAAAAAAACCCCAAAGGGATCTAAAACTACTTTTCAGGGCCAAAATTTAGTCCCTTCTGTAAGGGCCCCTGCTTCAACTTGAATTTAAAAAGTATTTTGACAAATTAAATTTTTTAAATATTGTTGTTTCCCCAAATTTGTTGATTTTGGGTTTTTTTTTACTGAGTTTAATTTAGTTCCCTACTGCTTTTGGGAACCCCCGACCCCCCATTTCGTTCTTAATTTTCTTTTTCTGGTTGGGGGCGAAAAGGATATAAACCCTCTACCCAAACCCCTTTAACCCTATAATAATAGTAAACTTCCTTCCCTCTTAAACATATAAACCCCATATTAACAGAGCTCAGCTTCTCTCCTCTTCCCATAACCCTTTATACATAGAGTTTTGCTTCTTTTCCCTCATCATTTAACCCTATAAATCCCCAGAGCTTTAGCTTCTCTCCCCCTATCATATAACCCCTTTTACATAGAGTCGGCTTTTCTCCCTTAAGATATAACCCATTATCACAGAGTCAGCTTCTCTCCTATCTATAACCCTTTATATCATAGAGGGTCGGGGTTTCTCCCCTCTTTTCAATTTTTCCCCCTATATCACAGAAACTCAGTTCTCTCCTCCCACATATTAAAACCCCCTATACCACAGAAACTAAACTTCTCCCTCTATCCCTATAACCCTTATTTCACAGAAACTCAGCTTCTCTCCCCCATCATATAACCCCCCTTTTCCAAGAGGGTCAGCCCTTTTTCCTTATCATTTTAACCTTTTTTTAGAGTCAGATCTTCCCTATTAAATAACCCTATATAATCACAGGCTAGGGGTTTTCTCCGCTTTATATAACCCTTTTTATATCACAGAAAATCGTTCTCCCCCCTCTAAAAATATAACCCTTTTTATATAAAAGAGCTCCCGCTTCTTTTCCTCTTTCTTTTAAACCTATATAATCACAGAGTCAGTTCTCTCCCTATAAAAAAACCCCAAAAATCACAGAGCTCATCTTTTTTTCTCCTCATATATAAAACCCATAATCCCCAAAAGTCAGGTTCTATCCCCCTATCATATTAACCCCTTTTATCCCTAGAGCTCGCTTTTCTCCTTTTATTATAAAACCCCCTTTTATCACAGAGCCTCGCTTCTTCCCGCTATATATTTTCCCCATATATTTAACCCGAGTTTAGCTTTCACCTCTATTTTTATAAACCCCATATATCACAGAGTCAGCTTTTTTCCCTCTTTCATATTAAACCCCTTTTATCACAGAAACTCTGGTTTTCTCCTTATTTATTTTAAACCCTTTATATCATAAAAACTCGCTTCTCTCCTTATCATTAAAACCCCATAATCAAGAGCTCAGTTATCTCCTGTCATATAACCTTATTTATCACAGGAGCACCCTCCTTTTCATATAACCCAAAATATCCAGGGGCTCTCCCTTTTCTCCTTTTTTGTAATACCCTTTATATCACAGAGCTCCAAACTCCTCTCCTTCATCATATAACCCTAAATATCCAGAACACAGTTTTTCTCCTTATAATTTAACCCCCATATATACAGAAACCCCAGCTCCTCTCCTCGCTTTTAACCCTTTTATAAACACAGAGCTCCCGCCCCCTCTCCTCTATCATATAAAAACCCATAATACAGGGCTCTGCTTCTCTCGCTTTTCGTAAAAAAAAAACCCCTAAAATCCAAGAGGCCCGCTTCTTTCAGAAAGAGCGGGATAAAACACCCCGAAAGGGGGTTTTATTTAAGCTTTAGGTGGGCAGCATACTAAAAATGTTGTTTTGTTACGTTCACAAAATAGTAGGGAAAATTTGGGGAAACCCGGGAAAATTGTAGTGAAGAAAAATGGAAAAAAGGGTGTATGTAGAAAATTTTTTCTTTTACTCCAAATCAGGGGAAAAATTAAGACAAAAAAATCTACAAGAGATTCCTTGGGGCCTACGACAGGAGCGGAGGACATAAAAACCCGGCATTAAACTTTTTGCACAAAATCCTGCTTTATGATCGAATTTCCCAATATTGTCAAAGGGATGGGAAATTTGAACCATCGTGCAAAATTTTTTCTTATACAAAACATTCTTTGGATGTGAATCGATTTGACGTTCGGGCCTTTTTAAAAAACCCTTTTCAAAATATAGTTTTGTCAGGGTGTTAGTAGGGAAAACCCTTTGAAAAAGTCCCGGATAAAAATTTATAATAAAATGCCTGCTGGGCCCATCCCCCAAAAACCTTTTGTGAATTGCGATAACATAGCTTTTCCCCAGGTCTTTTTAGGTCAGAATCAATATCTGTTAACAAAAACCCCATTAATTTTAAAAATTTTAAAAAAAAGATGGGTTTTATCGATTAAATCAAGGGCCGAAAGGCCTAGAAACCTTTAAAAGGGGGAGAGTGGAGAGGGGTCTAACTTTTTGCATTCCCCTTCAATGATACAAGAAAACCCCGTAATGTCACCCCCCCAAAGAACAAAGGGGCCATTTTTCCAAAAAAAAAAATAATTTGAAAATTATTGTTCGGGAAACGGACAAGGGAGGTTCGATTGTAATTTTGGAAAAGGGGCTCCTTTATCTTAGGGAAAAAAACAGGCATTTTAAGGTTTTAAAATAACTTAACCCTTTAAAAAGGGATCCGGGGCATGATTTTAAAATAATACTCCCCTGGATTACCCAAGAGGGGGGTTTTTTTGGGTATTTTTCACAGGGCCCCAGCAGGGCTTTGTATGTGAAAAAACTGTGGTGCTATTTTACTCTTTTACCAAAAGGGCCACCAAAAAGGGGTTTTTCCCCCCCCTTTCCCCTTTTCGTGGCAGGTATAAAGGGTCCTTAAAGGGGTTTGGGGCCCCATGGGTGGGGCCGTTTTTTTTACCCCATTTGGGCATTGGTTTTCCCCGGGTTAAATTTCCCTGATACCATGCATTTGTTAAAGTATCGAAACGGTTTAAATTGGGAACACAAATTTCGTGTTTGGGCGTGTGCTTGGAGGGTTTTTATCCTTTCATGGCCCAAAAACTTACCTTTCTTGTCCCTTTTTACCTTTGGAAAATCGTGGCTCTCAGGAACCAAAAAAAACATTTTTGGTGTAGTTGGGGGGAAAATTTAAATTTAACCCCTCAATTTTTTCATGTTTTACCAATGGTGTTTTTACTTTCAGGAAAAAGGGGGTGCCTTTGGGCGCACGTTTCTTCCTTCCCCCGTCCGGGCTTTTTATGCGGTCTGGGGGGAGAGATACCTCTTTTGGGCTCTAACCGTTTCCCCCCAACATCCTCTGGGATGGAAGATTTTATTGATGATCTCCTTTAAAGGGTGGGGTGTGTGTGGAGGGAGGGGGGGGGGGGGGGGGGGGAGGGCAGCACAGCAGGCAGAAAAAAATTTATGGAAATCAAAAAAAACAAACCCCCATGAAAATTTAAATTTTTGTTTCGGTGTCTACTAACACCATGAAATTTCCCGGGGCGTTACTTTGGGCATTTGACCCCTTTATCATTAACCCCAATATCCAGACTCAGTTCTCTCCCCCATCATATAACCCTTATATTCCTGAGCTAGCTTCTCTCCCCCTATTATTAACCCCCATATATCCATAGCCAGCTTTTCCCTATCTTTAACCCTTTATATCAAGAGCTCACTTCTCTCCTCTATCATATAACCCTTTAATCATAGAGCCCGCTTCTCTCCCTCTTCGTTAACCCTATTATTCAGAGATCAGTTCTTCCTCTACATATAACCCCATATATACAGAGCTAGCTTTTCCCCCTCTATCTATAACCCTATTTTAAGAGGGTTTTGCTTTTTTCTAAATAACCCCCATATATCACAGAGCTCAAGAGAGCGCATAAATCATTTAAAAAGGTTCTATTTAAGCTTGAGGTGACAGCACTATAACGTTGTTTTAGTTTCGTTACAAAAAAGTAGGAAACTTGGGGAACCGGAATTCTGTAGTGAAGAAAAAAGGAAAAAGGATGTATGTAGAATATTGTTGTACTCCCAAAAAAGGTTTTAAAATATTGATGGACCTAATGAATAGAAGAGCAGGGACTTTCATTAATTTCTTATTGGGGTTAGTTTCCATGTGGATGAATCATGCAGGGCAATGGGGTTGAATTACCCATAATAAAAAAAAAAAGGCAAGTATGCAACTGATTTATGAACCTCTGTACGGGGGTCATAAATCAGAGGCATTCCAGGGGCCTCGGGCGCAGTTTGGATCAGATATACCACTTTGAAAGGGGTTTTAACCTTTTTTCCAAATGAAAGGTTTAGAAATGCCGCGGGAAAACTAAAAAATCTATAGCTTCGCTAATTTTTCTAGTGTGCCCTGCCTACATTTAAAAATTGTATAAAACGGGGTTTTGCTTTTGGTTATCGGGTTTGTAAAACCCCAAATTATCTGGTTGCCCTATATGTGCGATAAATTTAGTGTAATGGATTTCAATTATAAGAATAGTTATATTTATAGATATTTGCATCAATTTAATAAAAATGTTTAAAAAAATTCATGTTTTTAAAGTTTATTTTTACTTTTTTGGGGCCCACTCGTTATTATATAAGATGTTTTTTAAGGCACATTCCCAAAGAGGGTTTTAAAACTACGGGAACACTTTAGGTGTTTGGGAAAAAATTTGGTTTTTCCCAAAATTGCTTTCTGATTATGTTTGTGAGATTTTTTTTTTTCCAAAAATTTTTTAAGGACAAACTGAAAGATTTGACATTTTAAATTTGACCCGGGTTTTTAAAATTTTTAAACCAAACATTTGCAGAATGTCTTTTCCTCATGATTTTGTCACCAAAACAGAAAATCAATTCTATTTTTTCCTCCATTATTTTCTTAACATCCTTTTCCCAAAATATAATTTAAAGTTTAGCCAAAATTAAATTTGTTTCAAATTAAAATTCTTTTTAAAAAGGTAGAAAAATTTTTAGGGGATTTATAAAGGTGATTTTATTATCTTTTGGGGTTCCACTCCCTGAAAATTCAATTTTTTTTTAGCTTTTCCCCCACTTGTCATTCCAGACTCCTTTTTAAGTTTACAAAGTTTATGGGGGGTTTTTTGGGACTTTTGTGTATAAAAAAAAGTTATACCTTTTTTTAATTTTTTTTGCATTTTTTTTTTTTTTTTTCTTTTTGCTGAAGGGTCAGAAAACTTTGGAAAAATTTATTGTCAGACATGATTTTTTTTTCCATGAATGCCCCACAGTAATTATTGAATGCTTTAAATTTTGAGCATTACAGTTGAAAATTTTTTTGGGTTTCAATCATTTTTTCTTTTATTTTTCCAATGAACTTTTTATATAATATTTTAAAAGAAATTTTTTTTTAAAAATTTAAAAAAACAACAAAAAAAGTTTGAACATAAAACAAACCCCATTTTTTCCCTTTTAAAATTTGATTTTCCCCCAGTAATAAAATTACATTTTTTTACACATTTAAAAAAAATTTAAAACCGTTTTTAATTAATATGTGAAATAAAAAATGCAATTGGTATTAAAAGAGGCACGGCCTTTTGCGGGACTTTGGAGTAATTTTTACGCTGTATAAACCCTTGGGGTGTGCCCTAATTTTGGAAATGCTGTTCTTTTCTGGGCTCCAGTTTATAAAAAAGAGAAATTTTGGACCCTTAAAGGGGGAGGGGCAAAGCGAGAAACCCAAAAACTTATGGGGGAAGGGAGAAACTTAGTTGTGAGGGGGAGGTTTTTTAGAATTGAACTTATTTATTTCTTTGGGGAAAAAAAACGGCGGGGGGGTGACATAAATTAAAATTATATAAATATGTAAATGGTCCCTAAAAAAAAAGTAGGGGGAAAAATTTTTTCAAGTAAAGCCCCCCAAAAGAAAAAAGGGGAAAATTCCCTTTCCGCGGTGAAAAAGGGAATTCAATCTCCGGGAAAAAGTTTTTTGACACGGGAAAAAAAGAACTGAAAAAAAATTCTGGGAATTGCCTGCCCTTAAAACTTCCAGCGGGAAACATTGGGACACCAAAAGGGCCCTTAGATTTTACCAAAAACAAAAAACATTGATGCTTATATACCCAAGGTAAAACTCAGGTTCCTGTCTGGAGTGGCGGCTTGGATTTCAGAGGGGGGGGGTTTCAAAACCCTGGAGTTTTAAAAAAAAATTGTTTTGCCTTTTTAAGGGCATAACCGTGGGGGGGCTGTTTTTTTGAAACCCTTTTGGTTTCCCCCCTTCACCCCCCTTTTTTCCCCAAACCCTTGGGTTTTGTACTTGATGGACACGTGTTTTTTTTTAAACCCGGGTCCTAAAAAAAAAAATGGGAAAAAAAAAAAAAAAAAAAATTTTTGAAAACTGCTAGATTAACCAACATACCTTGTATTCATTCATACTTTCCCTTCCCTTTATAATCATTCAAACCTCTCCGTATCTGGGTCCTGTCAGTTTTAAAACTTTATTTTTTGAATATGTGTTTTTGTATTTTTTGTTTTTTAATACCATGTTTTTTATTTGGGTTTTGGGTTTTTTTGTGTTTGCAATATTTCTTTGCAGAGGAATAGCAAAATTCGTAGGGCCCCCAAAACCAAAATTTAAATGGGGCCCCAACCCAAATTTGAAAATTTAAAACTAAAACAGCGCATACAGTGACCCATTTTTAAAATTTAAAGCTAAAAATAATTTCACCAACATCGGGGAAACCCCAAAAAACAGTATGCTTTTAGAAAAAAACCCAACCAAATTTTACTTTTTTCTCCTACAAAAAGAAAAAATGTTCTTTTTCCCTGAGGGGGCCCCCCTAAACCCTCTGGGTCCCATAGAAATCACAGGGTGCTTTTCCCTAAAATTTGTCCCCAATGTTTCTGTGTACTACCCTGAGCTAATGGGGGGGGGTATTTTAACAAAACAGTAAAACTTTACCACAAAAAAGCCCTTTTTTTTTTCTTTTTGGAATGCAGAGCTTCCTGATCATAGAAAAACCTTTGTTTATGCCCCTGCAGCAGAGGGGGCTTCATTAAATTGGGTTTACAATTCAGCTCTGAAAACGAAAAAAATTTTTAAAAGTGGTTTACCTGTTCCAGCAGTATGGGGCCTGGGAATTGCCGAATCGAAGCTTAAATTTATGCTTCGTGGGGGGGTTCGGGGGGGGGGGGGGGGGGTGGGGGGGGGCCCGGGGGGGGGGGGGGGCCTTACAACGGGGGGGGGGGCCCCCCCCCCTTATATTGGTGAAAAGGGGACCATTTTATACTATCGTGAAGGGGGGCGTCTAAAATTTGGGGGCTGGAAAAAAACGCCAACTTCTGGGGGCAGCCCCTTTTCTTTCCATTGGGCCTTTTTGGTGCCGGCTTAGGGTTCTTACCTGTTTTTTTAAAACCCTTTCTTCCCTATTAAAACAAAATTTAGCCCTCTTTCAAATAGAAAAACCTGGGGGGCATGTAAAAAAATTTTTGGCATTTAAACCCTTTTTTTGGATGTGCAAAAAAATTTTAAGTAAAAGAATTTTCTGATTTATATACTCATTTACTGCAGGTAAAAACGGGACGCATTCTAGTGCAAATATGCCCTTTTTGGCTCAGGTAAACCCTTTGAAAGTGGTTTACCTTTTCCCAAAGAAATGGGGCCGGGAAAATTGCTGAAACGAAACTATAATCTATAGCTTATCCCCGGTTTTCTAGTGCCCCCCCAGTCCCGCCCCCCCCTAAAAATCAGGCGTTTTTAAAAAAATTTGCCGGGGGGCGCCATGTAAGGGCCTCTGATTTTGGGACGTGGGGGGGCCCTTTTACAACTAATTTTTTTTGCAAACGGGGGGCATGCCCCCTAAAGCCCCGGGTTTAAAAAATACCCCCAAAAAATTTCCCCTGCCGCAGCCCCGTTCTTTTAAAAATGTCTACCCCCTGTGGGTATAGCTTGGGGAAGAAAGGGTTTTCTTTATCTCCCGGGGGGCACTTAAACCACTTCTTCGGGGAAACATTCAACCCCTTTTTTTGTTTTTTTTAAAACAAGGAATTCCCCTTTCCCGACCTTTTTTAAATTATGATTGGGGGGTGTTGTGTTCTGGGGTTCCCCAAAGGGGAATTTGGGGGGTGCGGGGGGCATCAAGGGGTTTGGGGGGGGTGAAAAATTTTGAATTTTTAAAAACCGGGGAAAAAATTTTTGGTGTATATAGGTTTTTAAATTTAAATTTGGTTAATGGACCAAATTATAAAAAAAGGGGGGTTGGGGGGGTTTTTTAAAATTTTGTGTGTAAATTACCTCCCAATTGGGTTTAAAGGGGGGGGCTAAAAATGGGGGGGGGGGGGTATTACGGGGGGGTTCGGGGGGAAATTGTTGGGGGTTCTTGGGGGTTAAAATTTTTTAAATTTTACCTTGAGGGGGGTTCAATGGGGGTTTTTCAATTTTGGGGAAAAGGGTTTAAAAAAATTGTAAGGCAAATCAAACCAAGAGGAGGATAAAAATTTTAGAATTTATAGAGGGACTGGAAAATTTAAAAGGCTGGGGGGAGAGGGGGAGGGCAAGTTGATTAGGGTAGAAAACCAAGTCCAAACCAATCCCCCTTTTTAAACTTTGGGTTTTTAGCAAGGAAAAAAAGGGGTTTTTAAATTTTAGTATGTTACAAATGTTTTGAAGGGGAAAATTGTTAAAAGTTTTTTTTTTTGGGAACCTGGGGGGGGTGTTAAACAAAAACAAAGGGAAAAAATCCTCAAATTTAAAATTGGAAAAAGTAGGTTTCTTTCATAATCATAAAAAAATAGGGGTTTTGTTTCCCTGAAAAGGGGGGAGACAATATAGAACTTTTTTGGCCACAAAAAGACGGGATTCATTGAACTTAAGAAGACCCTTTGGGTCTTTTTTTGAAAAACGAAAAATCTTACGGGTTAGGGTTTACTAGTTTTCTGGGATAGAAGTTATCCAGGTTTAATTCTGATTTGGAGTCAAGAAGAAATTTTTTCTCATGTAGGGGACATTTGGCATCCACCTCTTTGGGGTTTTTCCCCTTCCTCCCAATTTTTAAACACAGAAAGTAAATGTCAGGGCTTAGCGGGCTCAGCCTGCAGGGAGCAAGTTCGGGCACAGGTGATTACGACCCCCCCTGAATAGCCCAAGTCTGCGGGAAAGCTGTGTGAGTGACAGAGGTCCAAACCACTAGGGAAAAGGGGACGTGTCGCACCAGCCAATGGGCGGTATCTGGGAATCGCATTTAAAAATCCCTGAAAGGGTGAGTGCAGCACCTGTGATATTTCCTGGCTGCCTTGTTTCCCCCCTTTAGTTTTGTATTGTGTGTTTACTTGGTACCCGACCCCGGCTTGTTTTCTTACCCCGGCTTGTCATCTGATTTTTTTAACCTTGCTCCCTGTTTGGCTTTTTTACCCCCCGGGTTTTTTTTCTTTTTTCCCCTCTGGTTTTAAACTTTGGGTACGTTTCTGATTTGGTATTTACCCGGATGTTGACCTTTTTCCTCCAAAGGGCCCGAAATCCCAGCAGCCAGGGGCTGTCGCCCAGATGGGTTTTTTGCCGCCTAGGGAAAAAAATCAAGTAGGGAAGGGGCAGTGGGGTGGGGGTTTCCCGTTTGGGCTCACAAAACCCCCTTGACCCTGACATTAAAATTTTTTTGAAATGCCCCGAACCAGTGTCCTTTTTCATCCTTATTTAATTTTTGTAACTTGTAACACGTTATTATCACGGGAAAGCTTGTAAACATGGGTTACATGGGAACCCAGAAAAATAAAAAAAAAAATTGCTCCCCCTTAGGCAGTTTTTTTTCTGTTATGGATGTATGGGGTTTTCTCCATTTTAAACAAAACAAAAAGTTTTAAAAAAAGTCCCTTTAACAAAATAGTTTAGCCCTTTTTTTACAGCTACACTTTTTTTTTCTGCTATACACGTGAAGTGGGAAAATCGCATGGCTCAATGACTGTATGTAATTTTCCCGATTAGTAAAAAGGGTTAAATGTCTTTGGTAAAAACCCTTAATTCCCCTTTTTCTTACACGTGTTTCATTACACTTTTTACATTTCTTAGGCTTATAGGCCAGGGTTTTTCAGCAATCAAGCAAAGGCATAATTCAATGTTTTCCCCGAAATATTTCCATTTCATTTTTTTAAATTTTTGTTTTCTTGATATTTTAAAAACATTGCTCTATGAGATGTCAAAACATAAATATACAAAAGTCTAAAAAAATTTGGGCCCATTCAAAAAAAAAATTTTTTTTTAATTTTGTTTAAGGGCTAGAATTATTTAAAAAAAAAAACACATTTTCCCTGTTAATAGTAAATATTTTGATGTTAAGGTTAAATAAGGGAGTCTGAAAATGTGGTTTTTTTCTGGCCGAAATCTGGGATTTTTTTACCAGAAAAACCCTGAGCAAATTTTTTGGTCCTTGTTTAAAACCAATTTGGGTGCAGGACCTTGGGGTAAATACACGTGAAATATGAATTTTGGGAAAAGTAAAAAACAAATTTTGGGGAAAAAAATGTAAACATATCACAGTAAAGAAATGCCCTTTTACAATTTAAATACACTTCCATATTTAAAATTTCATTAATTTAAATATGGGTTTCTTTAAAAAGAATCCCCCGTTTGCTTTAACTTGAGTAAAAATATAGTAGGAAACCCGGGGTAGGGCTAGATTTAAAAATTTAAAAAAAATAAAATTTTCTTTTAAAAATTTCAAAATAAATTCTTTTTTGCAGTTTAAAAATATAATTAGGTTATTTAAAGTAAACAGTTACAAATAATATGTTTATTAGGAAAATTTTTATTATTGTTTAAAAAACCCTATAGTGTGCAAAAAAAAGTGTAAGAAGGAACACAGGAAAGAAAGGGGTATCAATCCTCATTAGGGGAAAAGGGAACCCCTTTTGGGTGTGTGGGGACACCATTTGTTTTTCCCCTAATGAAATTTAAATATATTTTTAAAAAGGCTGATAAGAAAATGGGGCCCAGGACTCTGGGGTTTAAACAACTGAATATACGATCCCCGAATCTTAAATCACTGAGTTGATACAGTGCCTTGCAAAAAAATATTTGACCCCCCTTTATCTTTTCAACCTTTTTTTCCACATTTTAGGCTTCAAACATAAAAAATATTAAATTTTTTTTTTTTGTGAAAAGGGTCAACAATAGTGGGATACAATTTTTTGAAAAGGAATGAAATTTAAATTTATTTTTTTTTTTAAAAATTTTTTAAAAAAATAAAACTAAAAAAATGGGGGCGTGCAATATTATTTTGGGCCCCTTTTTCCCTTTAGTGCGCAAATCACCCCCAGAAGTTTTATTTAGTATTCCTTTTGAATGATCCAAAGTTGTTCTAAAAAGACTGATGACGTTTAAAAATTTAATTTCCCCCTGTGGGGGTAAACAAATTTTCCGTATAAATGCCTTGCTTTTTATTTGTCCCCCTTTTGGGGTTTTTTTTAAAAACACAGAGGCATTTTGAAGCCAAGGAAAAACACCAGGGAGGTTTTTGGGGATGCTGTTGTGGAGAATTTTTAAAAACCAGTTTTGGGTACAAAAAAATTTTTCCCCAAACTTTAAAAAAATCCAAAGGGGGGCTGGCAAGCCCAAAAATATTTAAATGGAAGGAGTTCAGACCCCTGCAAATCTACCAAGACCGGGGCCCTTCCCTCAAAATATACTCAAACAAGGAAAGACTGATCAGAGTGCAGCTAAAAAAGGCCCATGGTCACTCTGGATGAACTGCAGAGGATCTACAGCTGAGGTGGGGGAGTCTGTCCCCCTTGGGCAAAAATCATTCCCTAAAATGCACTAAACTGGCTGTAAAGGGGTGCCCCCCCGGGAACCCCATTCCCCCGGGGGTAAACGCATCCGTTGGGCCCCCCTTGGGCCGGCGAAGCCCCCGACCCGAAACTTCCCCCAGTGTTTCTTAACCCGGGCCCCCGTTCCTGCTGTAAAGGGTTGTCCCGCTCCCTAGGGCCCCCCCGGGGCCCGGCCCCCAGTGTTAAATTTTTAAAGGGCCAGCGCACCGGGTTTTTTGGGTATTGCCCGTCGGGTTGGTCCGTATTTAAGCCTGCCTCTTCCTGGGGTTTCCCTGCCGGATCTTATGCCCCCTTAGCTTACTGAGAAAACATTTCCCGAAGTCTTGTCCCATTACCGGTAAACCCAAACCCTTTTTTCCTCCGTTCCTCGACCAGGGAATTTTTTCCGCCTGTCCTGCCTTTCGCCTGTCCCCAACTATGTCCCACCCTTACAAATTTTTTTAAACCCCGCTACACCTCGGGGTGCCTCCGCAAGCAAAAATACATCGAGGTAGCAACCTGGGGAGCCCCCTGCTGCAGCAAATCCATCCCCCTTTGCGGGGACTCTGATAAAAAACCGGGGCCACTTTGATTCTGGCCCCCCTTTTCCCTGGCTTACGCCATCCTTTGGTGGTCCAAAAGGGTCCCCTACCGTTGCCCTTGGGCACTGGCCTTTAGGAAAAAAGTTTTGGGAAAAAGAAAGCCATTTCTCAAAGATTTCCATAAAAAGTCTTGGGTTTAAAGTGTGCCACAAGCCACTTTGGGGGACACCAAACATGTGGAAGAAGGTGCCGCCTGGGAGAATCAAAAATGTGGGAAAAAAGGGGGGGTTTTGGTCAGATGAAACCAAAAACGAACTTTTTTTGGGCCCCCAAGCAAAAAAAGATAAAGTTTGGTGAAAAAACAAACCCCAGTTTTTCCCCCCGAACACACCATCCCCACTGTCACACATGGTGGGGGGCAACATGGTTTTTGGGCCCGTTTTTTTTTCGCAGGGACAGGGAAGAAGGTTTAAAAATTTATGGGGAAAATGGGTGGACCCAAAAACAGGACCATTCTGAAAAAAAAAAACCTGTTTTGGGGTCCCCGCATAAAATGGGGACTTTGGGGCGTGATTTATCTTCCCAAAAAGACAATGGGTCCCCAAAATATAGCAAAATCTACAGTGGGAATTTGTTCACAAAAAAAAAAAAAAAAAAAAAAAAAAATAAAAATTTCCCGGTTTTTAAGAATGGCCAAGTCAAAAGTCCAGACATGAATCCAATAAAAATCGGTGGGAAAAAAAACTGAAAACTGAGTTTACAAAAAGCTCTCCCCCCAACCTCACTGAAAACCAGCTGCTTTTTCCAAAAAAAAAATGGGCAAAAAGGGAAATTTTAGTCTTCCATTTTTTATTTTTAACAAAAAATTTTTAAAAAATCCTTTTAAAATTTTGTTCCACTTCACAATTGTTCCCACTTTTGATTCTTTTACAAAAAAATTAAAAATTTTTTATCTTTATTAGTGTTGGGCGATTTTTAAACAAAAAAGTTTAAAACGGGAAGGTTTTTTTTTGGGGTTTGAAATTTTCAGATCATTTTCCAAAAATTAAAGTTAAAAAAACTGTACTTTAAACTATTTTTTAAAACGCGCCAATTTTTGGCGCTTTTCCCGTCATTTTGGCGGCCGCAAAACAGATTTCAGAATAGAAGGGAGGGTGGGGGATATGTTTTGCGACGTCATGACTGGGATGGTATTTTGGGTTTCGATTGGTGGAAAAACACATGACCTCGTTATAAATAAACAGCCCTTCCTGTTCAGGGCCCTTTTTTTTTCCCCGCTTCTCATAGGAATTGGAAGTTTCGCTCTGCAAGAAAAAACCTCTACTTTTAGCTGTGATCCTTTTCCCAAATTTGTTAGATTAGAGATTTTTAAGATTTTTTGTCGTTACTAGAGAATTTTTTAAAACAGCATCTACCGCTGTTTAAAACCAAGGGGGGTAGCGGGGGGGGGGCGCGGGCGAACACAGACAAGCTCTATCTATAAAGAACACTGGATAAAGTTCCAAGACTAGTGTAGACATTGCACTGCAATATCTTTTTTAAATTACCAGTTTGTTTATGAAATATTTCCCTGGATATTGAGCAGCCTGAACTTATATTGGATATACATAAATTTCTAGTAACTGCAGGTCTCTTTGTTAGGTGCAAAACTCCACTTTTATTATCAGTATACATTCAGATAGGTGTTTTATTTTCAATTTTACCCCCTTCCACCTGTGTTTGATATATCCACCTTGCAGTTAAATTACAATCCAGCAATCTTGTAGTCAGCACAGGTTGTTTGTTGCCAAAAATACCGTGTATCATACGAAAACATAACAGATACTGTTTTTGACTTTTTGCGCACCACAGCTTTGTTCATTGACACAGCATCCACGTAAATCTAAAACCCGCAATTCTATATTCACCACAGGTGAATTGAAAGGTGCAAAAAATACCGTGTATTATATGAAAAAATAACAGATACGTGTTTTTTGACTTTTGAGCACCCAGCTTTGTTCATAGACGGAGCAACCCCGTCAATCTTAAAACACCAATTCTATAGTCACCGCAGGTGACTTGGAAGGTGCAAAAAAAAACCGTGTATATACGAAAACATAACAGATACGTGTTTTTTGACTTTTGCGCACTCAGCTTTGTTATTGACGCAGCATCCACGTAAATCTTAAAACAGCAATTCTATAGTCACCACAGGTGAATTGAAAGGTGCAAAAAATACCGTAATTATACGAAAAAAATAACAGATACGTGTTTTTTGCACTTTTGCCCAGTCCAGATTTGTTGATAGACACCTTTCAGTTAAATTGAATCCAGCAATTTTGTTTTGATTAGAGGGATTTGAGAATAGCTGTGATTGCCGTCTTTTAAAAAGAGACTTTCCCAAAAATATTCCACACCTTCTCAAATTTTTTTAATTTTCTGAACATGGAGCGAAATGCAGGTGGTAAGCGAGCAAAGAGGGGGGTAGCACATGGAGGTAGAGGTACGAGAGAAGGTGCACCTTCCAGTGCTGGCGACAACACGTATGTCAGCGGATCGTCAGTTGCAGGACGCAGCCTGTCATCGCTGGGTCAGGGCCCTGTGAATCTAAGTAACGAACATCGTCGCCAATCTGTCCTTCAGTGGTTAATGCAACCTGCATCTAGCAGTCTTACCTCCTCGTCCTCCCAGTCACGGCCACAAATGTCTAATACAAATATCAGTGGCACACTAAAGACCAAGTAAAACCTCAAGCTATATAGGAATATTGGAAATGCATTACTGCTAAGGAGAATATGAAAAACCTGGGACTCTTAGTTTACAGTATTTGATCAAAGATTGTTTTAAAAAGCTCCCTCCCAAAACGTCAAGGGATCCCAGAGCGGGTGAGTCCCTACACTAAATATATTCCCTCACAGCGTCAATCCAGACTGCAACTTCAGGGTATGGTAGGAACTAGCAATTGAATTATCCTGCACTGGTTTAAAAGAGGCAGCTATGTGCAGCAAGCCAATGAGATCGCCAATCTCAAATGAACTACAAAACATACGTTGGCTCTGCACATATAAAATATATTGTGAAAAACACAAGCATAGGTGCACACTGAAAAGGCAATATATACATCTAATACAAATATCATTGGCACACAAATGTCGTCATCAGCATCATCAGCATCCGTCCAACATGAAGCGGCCCAAATGTCAACTCGTGTACCCACCACTGTGGATAATCCATTGTCTGAAGACCTCTTTGATGACAAAATTCGGTTGGGGTCAGAAGGCATGTTAAAAGATCAAGAGGATGATTTAGTCTGCTCTGATGCCCAGTTACTGATGCCATTAGAGGAGGTGAAGGAAGCCAGTCAATTGGCAAAAATCCCGGGCGGTCGGCAACGCCTTGCAGTGCCCCTTGCTTGTAGCCCGCAGCTTCTGGATGCAGAAAGTCAGGACGACCAAGTCACCTGTGTTGATGATGATGATGATGATGACATTGCGGATCCATCCTGGTTAGAGATGGCCGAATTTCTCAAAAATTCGGTTCGGTCACTTCGCCGAATTTTCCGACAAAATTCGTTTCGGTCCGAATTACTTCGGCACGAATCACGTTAAAAAACAGCTATTTCCAGGCTGCCCAGAGCCCGCAGGGTGCTGTAGAACGTTGTGCCATGCTTAAATATGCAGAGGGAGCTTGGTTTGGTCTTCATACAATGTTGTGTTTTAGTATGACACGCACATGACTGCCGCCGCTCTTAGAATCGCTTCACTATAAAATCCCTGGGCACTTAAGAGGGCAAAACTGACCAAAAAACTCAAGCGGGAATGTAGCCTGATAAAGTCATGCTAGCGAAAGCTGGAAAAAAACAAGCTGAGAGCTCAGGTGGCAACATTAGTGATAGAGTGTGGAGGTGACGGCGGCAGCCACAGCACGCATGAGGTCAGGCAGTGGCACAATGACATTCTGGAGGCGCAAAACAGTATTAGGCCACAGAGTGGCACAATCACACAGTGTGGAGGTCATGGCAGCAAACAGCATGAGGTCAGGCAGTGGCACAATACATTC